>JAQFZO010003285.1:0-10252 GCA_034695885.1 Geophilus flavus | reverse complement strand
AGAAAGCTTTCTGCTGTAAATCAAAAAAAAAAATCATATCTAGCTCAATTTCTCAATTTTTAATCGAGCATCGAAAATTTTATTTTATGGCTGAAGTATAAGTAAGTAAAATAGTAAGAAAGAAAAAATTGCTCACCATAAAGATGCTAGGAAGAGAGTAACTATGATGCGTAATGAATTTCTACCTCGGCAGCCATTTTGAAGGAGCGGTGAAAGATCTCAAAACAAGTATAATCTGGTGGCAATAAATGATACTAATTCAGATTAGCTATTGTATTTTTTTTTAGTGAACCTGGGCCCTGGGGTAAATGTGGTCGGTGCAAGAACAGAAATTCTTAAAAATTGAAAATATGGATGTATAGAATGTATACTTAATTTTGAAAATTCATTAAAGTTTTGATAAGATTAGTGCAATAGTTTATGCATTTTATTTCAATTAAATTCATTTTATTTCATCCTCTTTTTCCGTTTTTATTTTGCATTTACTGTATATTAGTTGATTACGACGGCATTTTAAAATAATTTTAAAATCAAAATTGGCGCCGCTAATGTTTATCAGTTTGTGTCTCACCCTAGCGACAAAACTGATTAATTCCAAACTTACTTCTATGCTTCTACTGCTTCTACTTCCGTTTCCGCCTGCGCAATAGGAGAAATTTAGCGAGGAGTATCTTAACACAACGAGTTGTACATCATCTCACTTTAAAAGGTATTTTTTGAATAATTTCAACCTTCATCACCAATAAAAATCAACTAAAAATCATTTTTTTCATTTCATCCATAAAATTAGATTACAATGGTGTCCCAAAAGAAATCCGTAAGTAAAAACCTTGTCCACGTGTATACCGGCGTTAGGCCTAACCTAAATCAATTTTTTTTTTATCACGATGTAGAAAAAGGCGCACGAAACCATCAGCTCGCGTCTAGCGTTGGTTATGAAGTCCGGAAAATACGTTCTCGGATACAAACAGACCCTTAAAACCTTACGTCAGGGTAAAGCGAAACTCGTAATCATCGGAAACAACACGCCGCCTCTTCGGTATAAAATTGGATAAATTTTTTTTTAAAAATCGAATTTAATTTGATTAATAAATAATTTTATTGACAGAAAATCCGAGATCGAATATTACGCCATGTTGGCTAAAACTGGAGTTCATCATTACGCTGGAAACAATATCGAATTGGGAACGGCTTGTGGAAAATATTTCCGTGTGTGCACGCTCAGTATCACCGATCCAGGTTTGGACAAATTTTAAAAAGATGAGAAATATATTTTAAATTTTTATTTTGCGTTTCAGGCGATTCTGACATTATTCGCAGTATGCCATCGGAGCAACAATAAAAATAAGAATTTCATTTTTTTGTTGTAATTACAATTTATACGAAGAAAGAAAGAGAAAAAAAAAGAACGATGTTTGTTTTTATTTCCTGGACATGTCCTCATAGGATAAAAATATAACTGAAAACTTGAAATGTTTAATTAGATTAATAGAATAGAATTCGCAGTTCATAAACCGTATTTCCAAAAACTTAATTTAAGTAATGGATATTTTTTTTCCACGAACTCAGAGATCGAATATTGTGTCATGCTCATGATGATGGCCAAGACAGGAGTGCATCATTGCTGGAAGAACTACCTCAATGTCATCTCTAGGCATAAGTTAACAATCTCGAACTACAGTTGAGTTTGCACACGAAGTTTCCTTATAAAGTTACAGTTATAATCTGTAGCTGTGGTTTTTAGGCTTTTATGTTTATAATTCTTCACAATTCATCATTTGGTCGTCTTTTTAGTTTTAATTAGTTTAAGAAAGAAGGAATTATAAAATAATAAAGCTATGAAACCAGAGTAAACAGTTATAATAATGATTCTATGATAGAAACAGCCCGCAAACTCACTAATCTGTTTTGTTTGCAATACGGAGTGAAGTAGAATTGGTTTTTTCAGTTTTATCGAACTATTCTTTGCAATCAAACTCATACCGTATGATTTTTGGAACGGCTCAAACTTTTTTTGAAGGAGCATCGAAACACGAATAACCGACCCACAAATTGATGCCGGCTGAGCTAACCATCATCCTTTCAGAAGTACATTCATTGAAAATTGAAATTACTGATTATTAAAAAGGAAGAGCTACAAATGCTTTTAAAGGCAAATCTGCTTTAATGGAAATTCTCGCATTTGATAGCGGTAGAAGCGACTGAAAATGAATATTTTTGATACTGATAAATTCAACCGCTTTCAGACAGTAAAAATAAGTTACGCCTCCAAAACTTGAGCACAAATTTCCGAAATTTCCGCCCTTTCAACAATCTGAATTAGCAGATTTGATTTTTTTTTTTTTTTTGGATTTAGAAATATGAACTGCAACATTCCATTGAATTGAACTCCTATTAGGGATGGGCCGAATATTCGGTAGACATTCGGTATTCAGCCGATTTTTGAACTAGTACCGAATAGTAAATTGTTACTATTCGGCCGAACATCGAATAATAGATAGCACCATTTGATAATTTTGTTTTATTTTCTATTGTTTCCATTTCGGTATCATTTAGTGAATGAATGTTTAGTTCTGCTGGACATATATATGATGTCAGAAATCGGTTACTTCCATAAGAAGTGAAGAAATTTGTTTTAAATTATAAATTGCCTTTGTTGAAATTTCATTATTAAATTTTAGAATGACCACTACATTTATAAAGTAAATTTTGTACGTGTTAAATTTTATATTCTCTTATTATTTTTTTACCGAATATTCGGTAAAAAAATAACTTATTATTCGGTGAAATTTAGCATTCGGCCCATTCCTACTCCTTCTCTTTATCTTTTCTTATTCTCTTTACCATCATCAATTTAACCAAAAAAGATTAGAGAAATATGCACATCAGACTCTTACATCACTTGCCACCAAACCATCTAGATATGCCTGTCACTGAACAGAGATACTATGTCATAAGTAATGTCTGACGCAGTTAAAAATGTAGAGAATTATGCTGAACATAATCTTTCTCAATCTTTCCAAATTTCTCCTGAAATTTTAATTGCTGGACATCACTTTGACTTTTTGGTTTGTTTTTCTCCACTTTTCCTAATCAACTCAACATAAAACACCTACTGATGACCTATCACTACTTTTCACAAAAAAATAATTCAGTTGCTAATTTGAGAAGAAGAAAATACAAAAACAAAAAATGTAATACCCTAAAACGTTCATCTCACTCCATCTCATCACTAAATTTTTACTTTGTGGATTGTACTATAGATGGCACCACTGATTCTAACCCTTTCATGATAAAACCTCAACAAAACAAACCCACCAATTACAAACTCTTCCAGTAAAGTAACACAGCAAAGTGATTCCAGACCTTGGATCCTGATTTCTTTATGGGCCCACCCTTTTAAATTAAAAAAAAACTTCAAAACTTGACAATTTGAAGGCCTTTTAAATTCAATTCAAGCTCTAAAAAACTGGCATTCTTGACATGTATTTTTATTGCATTTTTATATTGTGATTTTGTCTGTGACAGGTCCCATATGACCAAACAAACTTACTTTTTTTTTTAAACTTCCCATTAAAATTTCAATGTTAATTCAGATAAATTTAAGAAAAACCTTGATCTCCTTAAACCAAGGTTCCGAGGTTTAACCGGTAACATAAAACCCCTTGACCTTCAAAGAGATTCTCAATCAACAGAGAAGTTTTTTAATAAAAACAAAAACCAGGAAATCAAGCAAAACATACATTCACCCTTAAGTTTCTCCTCAATTAGCATCAGATATGTGATCACAATTTGGCCTCATCAGTCATCACTAAGAAAAATCATTGATAAGAAGGCCATACCATGTCTTTATTTGTTATTCCCTGCTGCTTAAACTGTGTATTGAATCAAACTGACCTTATAAATTGTAATTCCAACATATTAAAGAACAATGCAGTCAATGCCTCACTTTTTATTAAACTTTGTTTTTTTTGCTTTTTTGAATGGTAGAAATTACCACCGGTCCAGGTCAAGGAAGGCCAAAACAGTGATCCGGGTTTTGCAGTCATTATACGAGTTTAGTTGAAACAAGAACAAATTATCATACAATAATAATAAATTTTAAACAGGGAAAATGAATTGTTACACCATATTTGCAAGGTTATTGGTGCAGGAAATGTGGCTGATTCATCATTCTTGCACCTTGCACCCTTAAATCAACAATTACTGAAATATAGCCCGCTGCTGCAACAATGTAATTTGAGATACAAAAATAGAAACAATGCAAAAATTGTTAAATACAATTATTTAATACAATTTAGTTTGTTACGGATTGAAACAATTGGTTAAATGATGTAACAAAGGGATGCAAGCTAATTTTTTCCAGTCAAGTTTTTGAGACTGAGGCAGCAATCCATTGCATAAAGAATCAAGTTGACAACAATTGAGTGAAGTATGTTGATCTGAATACTTATTTTTATTTCATATTTTAACAAAGATTTAGCATAATAATGTATATTAATTCATGTTTACAGAAAATTTGTGTACAACTATGGATTAAGAGGGCTCAAAAACATGTTTTGCCCAGAGGCAATATAGAAATAAGAATATTGTTGATGTTTTTCAGTAATTGTCTCTGAGTTCCATTCCCATTTCCTAGAAATTTATATTTTTATTTTTCTAAGCATTCAAACACTTAGCAGCCCCATTTGCAATCTCATCATCATCACAAGATGATTTAAATATCACTTCTCTGCACGTCACCATTTCAGATTTAAACCTTTTAAACTCCAATTCTGACTGATTAATATAATAACAAACATAATCTGATTATTTAAAATCACTTTTAACTCCAAACACACCCACTGACATTTCAAGAGCAACACCACCTTCATTTTCCATCACGCATGTGCACACACCAAAAAACAACAATGCCAAACACCAATCACACACCCATTCCCCAAATTCCACAACACAATCCCAATCACAACAAACTAAAAACACGAAAACAAACATCCACCAACCAAACACCAAACAATCCCCAACAAAATGATATCTCTGGACCAACTCATGCAAAGGGAAGTCCTGGGGACTGTTGGGGAGGGAGGGTGAGAGTCTCGTGCGCTGATTCACACGGTCAACGTGCCCCCGCCCCCCTACACACTCATTGGTCGACCGACATCAACAGGTTGCAGTACGCCAGCACCATCTGTTTGCCCGGCAAATGCACACGCCATGGACTACTACGCGTACACAAACCCCAGTTACTCCGACGATGACGAAGAAGACGACGACAACGATGCCGACGAAGACCCACCAGACTCCGCCGGTCAGGACTACTACCCGGTGGTGCGCTACACGTATCTAGAATCGATCGCCGAGGAGAATTCGGACGATTTTACGAGCGATGAATCAGAAAGTTCGTGGGACGAATCTTCGGATGACGAAGTTGTGTCCGTCATCCACAATTCCCGGGGCCCTGAGGCCCCTTCTAGAGTCCCGGGACATGAAAAAGAGAGTGCGAAGTGTCAAGTACCCGAGAAGGAAACGAGCAAAGGTGAACAATTGGTTAAGTGGCTGGAAGAGGCCATTAGTGCAGGGGAGCGGAAGAAACAGTGCGCTTTCGACCTTGGCTGTCCCGCAGGGCCCAACACATGCGGGCTGCCTCTGTCTGCCGGCGTCGGTGTCGTGGGTGGGAAAGAAGAGGGCGAGATGAGTTTTCTCACGGGGTGGAACGACGCGTTGGATTTTCACATGAACGGGGAGTCGCAGTTTTCTAAATTGAAAATGACACGCAGTTCTTCAATGGAGGATTTGTTTATTAAAACAGCACCGTCTGGTGGGGAAATTTTCATGAGAGATTCATCAGCGTTGAAGTTGAAGTTGGGGTATGGCGGGTGTGAAAATTTGACCGAACTGGACGATTTCGACGAATTCGAGGATGGGTATAACTCCGAGAGTAACGTCGAGTGTTTTAATGGATTTGTCAAATGTTGTCACGCGAGGTCTCTTTCTGATTTATCTCAATTATCGGTCAATGGGGTTAAAACCGGACACTCCGGGAAGCCTTCGAATGACAATCTCAGTGAAGATTCGGGGTTTTGCGATGCGGGTCAGGGCGAAACTGATGAATCCGACAAAAAAGCTGTTCAAATCGAAGTCATTCCAGAGGAAGAAATGGACTCGGAATGCGCTAAAACACCGGAAGTGGTCATTTTCCACACAACCGAAGCAGAAACCTGGCAAGAATCACTCCTGCAGGACGAATGGGAGCGCTCTCTGTCGTCAGGTCGGGCAACTACGGACGACTGGCTCGGGTTAAAAATAAAAACAGAGAAAAAACACTCGAAAAAAAGTCGTTCGTTGCCCTCCCTATTTACCGGCGTCTCATCCTCAACTTTCCCCAACGACCCCACTGACAACAGCAGCGCACCGGCGTCACTGATCGCGCCGGAAGTTCGCACGGAACCACGTGACCGCGAATCCATGCAGGAACAAGGGTCAAGGTTCGGCTTCGCCTCGAGTGTTTCGGGGCGTACGGAGGGTTGGCAGAGGAAACGCGACGCGCCAAATTGGGAAACGAGGGCGTGGGTTGCGACCCCGCGTTTGGCCGGAAGCCAGGAGTTGGCATTGTCGGCGTCGGCGTCGAAGAAACGAGTCGCGGAAGTTTCGACTTCTCTGGATTCTCTAAGTTCTTTTGGTTTGTTGTTGTTGGAAGAGGAAAATTCTGATAGAGTTAGTATGTCACGGTTGCCAGTTGCTGCGAGGACCGGGCCCATTTATAGGGGTGTTCCGCCAGATGTGGTCAGGTCACGTGGGCAAACACCTGCTATGTCTCAGGGTTGCTGTGGTGGTGGTGTTGGTGTGTCTGGTGGGAATGGGACTGGGTTTGAGAGGGTTCATGTGATGATTGTCAATGTGAATGGAGATGAAGGAAAAGAGATGATGAAGACGACGTTGCGTGTCAAGGAGCTGGATGTCGATGGTTCGGTGAGTTTTTGTTATGTAATTTGAGGTTTGTTTTGTTTGTTGTTGGTTGGTGTTGTGGTTTCCATTGATTCTGGTTTGGGTTTGTTTTGGAGGTTTTTTGGTGAAAGTGTTTGGGGAGTTTTGTGGTGCTATGTGGGAGTTGTTGATTTTTAAGTCGATTTTTTTAGTCGATTTTTTTGTTATGTGAAAGGGAGGAAGTAGTTTTTGAATAGAAATTCCATTTGATTTGATTGTAAAAGAATTTTTTTGAAGGAATTTGGGAAATTTTGATTTTTTAGTAGATTAGGAACTGATTATTTTTTGGTTGATACATTTTTTTTTAGAAAATTGTTTTGTAAATAATGGTTTTTCTACCAAAAATCGATTTTGAATTTTGAAGTGATTACTTGATATTTTTTAAAATTCTTGCAGAAAAAGTTGTGAATGTAAATTTTTTTAATCAAAATTTGATAATTACAAAATAATTTCATATATAAAACCAAGAATTCTTGTTACAATTGACGTTTTTTTGTATTTAATTCGATTAATCGATAATTTTTCATAAAAAAATCGACAATTTGAAGTGATTACTCGACATTTATTCTCCAAAAGTTATGGATGTAAATTTTTTATTCAAAACTTAATAACTAAATAATAATTTCATACATACTGTAAATTAAAGAATTCTTGTCCAAACTGAATTTTTACCATATTTAATCGATATTGTTTCATTAAAAATCGATATTTTGAATTGTTTACTCGATATTCATTCTCCAAAAATTATGAATGAAAATTTATTTTATAAAAAATATGAATAACTGTTACTAGTAATAATTCTAGTTTTTTTGGTTAAAAAAGTTTAGTCAGTTAATTTTAGTCCATAAAAGTCCATAAAGTGATCAAAAAAAGATTAAAATCGATCATTTTTTGATTACCGTGTTTTATGGACTTTTATGACTAAAATTTTAAATGACTACCAAATGACTAAATTTTTTTTGTAAGGGACACTCAGAATAAGTCATTTATTGAAATAACCAGTTACAAATAAACATAGAATGTGCATGGTTCTGATCATCGCAACAGAATTTTGTTGATGAACTGTCAGATTATAAAACTAGAATTGAATACAAAGATTCAAATATAGGTAAAAATTGATTAAAAATGAGAACAAATGATTACTCGATATTCATAAACAATATTTTTGATGAATACATGAATGATTTTTTTAAGAAAAATCGATTAACAAGTAACAATACTCGATTCTTGATTGATGTTTCAAAAAAAGTACAAAAACTTTATCTAAAGTTGGATCTACGCAATAATCAATTTTACTGCCCAAAACCGCAATTGGAAATAATGCATTAAAAAAAACTCAATTATTCTTCCCAGCTGAACTCAATAATAATCGCGTGTGGGTGTAACAGGTGGAAGTTGTATAACAACAATTATCTTTATATAACAATCATTAACGACTTAACTTTCAATTAAAAAATTAATTCATAAACCGCTAAACACTACGAAACCACCCAACAATCAATCAAACAATCAATTAAAAAACAAATTCCAACACAAAAATGAAAAAATCAATTAAAAAACAAATTCCAACACAAAAATGAAAAAATTTCCTTTTCCTCCATTAACAGAACGAAATAAAACCAATTGACGTCATCAATCTCACTCCAACTCCAACAAACACCATGCAACAAGTACAGAGAGTGACAATCAAGGACGACAATGACGACACAGCAACGCGTGCTTTGGAAGACAGTTACCATCACATCGAACGCGCCATCACGTGCATGCGACAAGAAATGAATGACAAAAACGCGTTTTATTTACAACAACCACCAATCAATCCCTCGCGATCGCATATTTGGAATGCTAGACAACAATATTTCCAACAAACACCAACAACGACGACGCAGCCAGAAGTTCCACCACCGGACATAAACAGTGTTTTTGATGACTTCCGGAAAAGAGCACAGGAAAGCATGCAACGCGCAACTCGCAGTGTTCTGGATCTGAACGAAATCGACCGGTCGGTTCGTGATGAGATGAATCATTCGATCACAACAATCAAACCAGCTGTTGTACATTCCTCGCCCAAACGCCAGCGAAGAGCCCCACCAAATCGAGGTCCATCTTTGCAGGTAGAGTGGGATGTGTCAATTATTACTCCCATTGGGGGCTGTTGCAGACTTGCATTGTGATTGACTGAGGTTTTTTTTTTATTCTGCTTGGAAAATCAGATGAATTTATAACAAAATTTTCACACCTGTTGCCATGGCCCCATTGGGTTTTATAGTATTGCGCCATTTGTAGCTATTTTTATAGTTAGGTATCTAGTTGATGATAGAGCGGCATTCTTCGTATGTTGAAATTGATTGCTATTTGATGGCCGTATGAAAACTAGAGTTGAGTGAATTAGGCAAGGATGTGAGGACTGAGGGAGAAGTTGATGGATAGTGTATACATGTGACTTAAGTTTGGAAAATTTTTTTAAAGTGTAAAATGATTTTTTTTTTAAAAAATCACTGCTTGAGTGCATTAACATATTTCCATGAGTAGAAGCATTTTCTTAAAAATAGAATCATTTTAGTTTTTTTTATTATATTTGCACAACTTCATGTTTAGGAAAAAATAGATCAGACATCCCCAGCAATTATTGAGGCTTTCACAAGAGAGAAACTAACAAGTTAAAAGCAATGCCTAAATAACAATCTAACTTATAAAATATTAAATTAAATATTCCTGAAAGTCTACCGAAATCCAAAATTTTCAACATATGTTTAAAGTGACTAAAAGCTGTAGCTAAACCTAGAATTCAAAGGGGAAAGGAATGATCAGAAGTCCAAATCAAAAATGGAAACAAGGAAATAGAAAAGGGAGAAGTGAATTGTATTAGTAGTAGTTAAAATGTTTGCCAGCGGCAACTTAGGCCATACAGAGGACAGTGAGACAAGATAACCAGTATAGTCTGTTCGCTTATTTCAAGATAGTTCAAAATGTCCTGTGATTGGTCGAGAAGTTTGGACCAAGAACCATCGTACCTAAACCTACGTAAACAAACGTACGATATGTCAAGTGTTTTTAGACCCAACCGATCAAAACAACAGAAATTTTAAGGCCCAATCATTGCAACTGGCCAGGAATTATTTCTTTATGTGCATTACAACCTATGGCGAGCAGTCTCGACCAATGACAGGGCATTTTGAACTACGGTATCTTGAAATAAGCGAACAGACTATAGGTCCTGTTAGCTTCAGCACCAAGACGCAGCTCAGTGCCTACTAATGGAGGGAAC
>JAQFZO010003284.1:0-10252 GCA_034695885.1 Geophilus flavus | reverse complement strand
TACACCCTCTAAAAAACCTAGATTTTACCCCATTTTTCAAACCACTTTTTGACAATTTTTAAGTGGTATTTAGCCATTTCTGAATTTTTAGACGATTACCAATTGATTTCCAGCCTTCCGAAGGATTTTTAAATGATTTCAAACTGATTTCCAACTGATTTTCCACGATGCATACCAAATATTCGGCCCATCTCTAATTTTTCCAATTATAAACCACAAGCAGATCTACATAGGAGAATGGAAAATCACACAGAAATTGTTTGAAATCATTTGAAAATAGTTCGGACTTAGCAGAAAATCACTTGTAAATCGTCAGAAATCATTTAAAATTCATTCCGAAGCTGGAAATCAATTGGTAATCGTCTAAAAAACATTTAGAAATGGCTAAAAACCACTTAAAAATTGTCAAAAAGTAGTTTGAAGAATGGGAAAAAAGTAGTAGCTTTTGGGGTAGAAATCAATTAAAAATCGGGGGTAAAAAATGAGGTAAAATCTAGGTTTCTTTGGAGGGTGTAAATTGATGGCAGGGAAAAGTTATTTCATGGGAAGAAGCAGGTATGGGAAAATTCCGGAAAATTCCGGGTTTTTTTGGGGAAAAAAGCAGGGAATTTGGGGGTCGATTAATTTATCCCCATAAAAAAATAGCTGATTGGCTAGAATTAATTTTTTTTCTATTTCAGGTGAATTTTACCTATACCATGATTATCTCGTGAAAGAGTTTTATGGTTTTGTTAAGCCACACTGCATTGAAGATGTAAGAAAAGAGATCCATTTTAGATGTAGATTTCCTTCTAAACATTATGTATTTTACAGAAAATGGCTTAAAATTTTAATAAGACGACCTAATGAAAATTTAAAAAATTTAAAATTAATGTTTCAATTATAAACTCGTTGCTTTAATGAAGTGTTCATTAGAGATCACGGCAGAGATTTAGTTTTTAATTGTGAATTAATTGTGATTTTAATCATTTGCCATATCCTGTTGACGTGTGTATACATAATGGTAGTGAAGGTTATGGTCGATACAGTGTTGCAAGTGATGTTGAGGCAATGCTCAAACAATTAAAAGGTACTATAAAATGATTGCATTTATCTCATTTCTAGTGGAGTAGTATAAATAGTAGTTTGATTTTTATTTATATTTTACGATTATTTAATGTAGGTATAATAATCAGTCACTGACAAGTAAGCTAGCTCTGTATAATTGCATTTATATTTTAAATGGACACTTAACTGCAATGCATGTTTGTTTATGTCAACTGCGCAGGCGCAGTGTTTAGGTAGCCCCTTAGCTGTAGTCAATAGTAATGTGTCAAGTTGTTGACAAATTGAAATATAATGACAGCAGGAATCCAATTCTGGGTGATATGAAACACTGGAATGTCAATAGAAGTGAGTTATGTAAGCCTTAAGTTTCTTCTTAATAGTATCCTATTATATTATTAATATTATTATTATTAATATCAATTATTATTATCTTTATTATTGTGTTGTTTAGTTAGTTGAAACAATATTGTAGGCAAATATTTAAACACTAGCTTAAATCCTTTATTTATTATCACTGAACAACCATGACTAAACTCAGAAGTAAGACAATCCTTTAAGAAAAATGAGATTTTGTTACATGCAATAATCTCATTGTTGAACAACCACAGAGTTTGTGATTGATAGTTTCCATTGGGCCAATTTACTACATAATGATTCATAGGAAATGATGTACTGATAATAAATTTTTCAACTTTAAATTGAATTAATATTGAAAATTGGCTATAATTTAATTGAAGGGAAACATACCAGTCACAAACTCTATGACAACTTTTGCAGATTAATTTGTTGCTTTAGTTTTCCTTGGCTCAGTATGTGTAGATTATAGTGGAACTGAAGCGTATTTGGCCTTAAAAATTAAATTGTTTATTATTTTTATACAAATTTAGATTAACATTGGAAATGTTGGCCTTATTTGGCTCTTTATTCTCAATTCGCATTTCGACCTCTCCATATACAATGAGAAAATTTTCATTGCATTTAATGTCTTTTTCCTTAAGCAAAATAATGCAATTAATAAACCAAGACAAGAAATTTGAAATTACTATTCCTCTCATTTCCTTTTGAATTGTTAACTATTACAAATTTGTAAATATATACTATTACAAAATGTGTAAGAATTGCCTGAATATAGTGATGTTAATAGTGTATAGTGCAATTATTACTGTAGTCCTTAGTGTACTGTCTTCCAAATTACTTTACAAACCAAAGTAAATGTTTATTAATAAATTAAAAATATTTACAAAGAAATTATATTAGTAAATCTATTTGTACAAATTATATAACTTACAATAATGTAATTGTATAAATTCAACTTATATATTATAAAGATTTACAACTGAAGTCATAATATTCATACAAATGTATATCATAATGATATTAAAGTGGTTTATGAAAATGAAAAATGGAACTCATTTTATTTTATTACTTTCTGACAAATCACATTAAGCAATCAGAGAATCACTACAAGTTAAACTAGGGGTACCATGTTCAGAACCTGCACGCCGTATGAAAAATATTAAAACATGAAAAAAGTTAAACACAGAATATTGTTTTGACTCCACCAAAGAAAAGGTAATTATCTAATTTCAGAATTTATTAATTTATGAAAAATGATCTGAAACTTTTTTCCAAGTGAAGCCGTAGTTTGCGAAACCGTAATCATAGATGTTGCTCATATATTTGTATACGTTTACCAATTTTAATGAAAACTAATGAGTTTGCGCAACAAATTTCTTATAGTTATAACCTGCCTTATTCCATGGAGGTTAAATTAAGGGAGTGGCAACTCCATGGTCTTTTTTGGGTGAATGCTCAACAACGAGACTTGGGGCGAGATTTTGCGAGACAACGCCATATTTATTTGTTTCTTTTCAAAGGTAAACAAATGTTGTCAAATTTGTTGTTTTGCTTATTTTTATATTTTTAATGTAAGGAAAGATATAATTATGTTTGCACCAGAATTTCTCTTTTAAAATTACACTATAAAATTTATGGTACAGTACTGCAATACCAAATTACAAGGATCTTTAAAGTGATTGGCTGCAAGGTTTATAAGGTAAAAGGATGAAGGGTTATAAACTATAAGAAAACCGTTGGACAAATTCACTATTTTCACCCAACATAAGACTATTTGTACTAATAGTGGCTTATATACAAGCACTGATACTCAATTAAAAACGTTAATACTACATTTAATGATTTAATTCATTCTTTATAAAACATTTTTAGATATCAATATCATACATGCTATGTTAGCTCTGCAACTGATTTTCTAAATTTTCTTTTATTGTGTTCACTATTTAACTACTGGTTGCATGAAAAAAAATCTTTTGTTATAATTTGAAGGTATAAAACTGCTTTTCGTAACATGTGAGCTCATGAAATGACATCATTTAGTTATGTTGATATGGTTTGATGTTATTTAACCTTGAATTATATATTGTAAATGGAAATTTTCAACTTTAACATCTATTTATGTGTAGTGCGAACATAGCATCATCATTTCATTAATTTCATATTCATTCAAAAATTCAAAAACTTCAATGAAAATTATAAATAAACCAACCGGTCATGATATATCGGTCTTTAAGCATCGGAATGAAACCGACAGATACCCACACCAATCAAAGATACAAGGAATTAAAAAGAAAATTCTTTCAGAACGTTCTGGATACCTCCATAAATACTTTATAACAATTATTATGTTAATTGCTAAAATACCTAGACATGACTGAATATCCCAACATGACCACTCAATATACATGCAATAAAATTTCATAAGTATAATTAATTAATTAATTAATTTTTATTTATAACTTTTTAAGTGACGAGAAAAGCAGTAGACACTTTGCAGCTTTTGATGCAAAATTGAGTGTAAAAAATAAGATTTTAGCCATGTTTTAACCGATATAAGAAATGTTTACATGTGGAAGATTATTTTTAATGACTAGTATGTGATTATTTGGCACTAAATTTTAATAAATGCATGGAACCCACGACTGAAATCTTAATTTATTAGATTTTTTATGATGCTTTTCACTCAATTTGCTGCAAAATCGCAGTGTGTCTACACAATTTGATAAACCTTTTCACCAAATCCTGCGAATACGCAGTACCATGTTTAAAACAAACTTAAAAATTTTATCAAAAAAATAAAAAATAATATAAAATAAAATTTTTGGAAATTATTAAATAAACCACACATTTTATATCACCAATCATAAAATATCACGAAAATATGCAATTACTACCAAGGCTTGATTCACTAATATGTTAACCAACTAGCAATTTGAGTAAATTCTTTTCTCACAAAGAAAAAAATGTTGAAAATGCCGGAGCATCGAACTGGAAATTAAATGCTTGGAAGATAAAAACCAGAGAAATCAATATTTTCTGTATTCGAATCCAATTTTTAGTGAATAAAGCCCATTACTAAACGATTACCATCGGTTACCATCAATACTAAGCAATAAACTTTCAAAATATTAAACATTCATCAATAAATTCTTTTTTTTTTCCGGGAGGGAATGGGTGGAAGAAATCGGGGGAATAAATGATTTAAAATCCATAAAAATGACAATAAAAATGACACAAATAAAAAAATAAAAAAATTAAAATCTTAAAATAATTATTCACTAACGCTACTAGATTCAGTAGTTCGACTAGATCCCGAATGAAGTAATGGTTGTTCATCCGGCCCACGTTCGGTAGGTTTATCTGGGCAAGGAGTCGGCTGAGTTACAACCACAATTGCAGCTTCGCCTTCTTCCCTGATTGGTGCTAAGGAAGTCGGTTGACCGCCGCGTTTTAGTAACCCCGTAAAAAAAGCTATATGAAAAAAACCCAAAAAGAAATATCAGTTTATTGTAACAGTAAACAAAAATTACAAACTATTTTTAATTAAATATTATTAATCATATTATGAAATTTAAAAGTGGAAGATATGTACCCGGTGAAGTCTGCGATCTTGATAACTGCGGCTGTTCAATGATTATCGTTTGATCTGATTGGCCTGAATTGGTCCCAGGATATTCCAACTGTTTGTAAATACTTCGCTCACGATGTGCAGGGCTAAAAACTGACGTCGGTGCAGTCTGTGATGTTAAAATACGAGTTTAATTATCAAATGCGGTGATTTTTGTGAGTTTTAAAGACTCACCCCTTCGAAGGACCAACCCAGAACTGTTTCCGGATCGACAATCATAAGTGGTACAGGATGGAACACACACAACATCACCCATATCGGTAGCATAAGTTTAAAAATCTGTAAAAAAAAAAAATTAAACAAAAAAATTATTTATTGATTTTACTCATTCGAGATTTATAGTTGACTGTAAACTATAATTACCATAAACAAGGCAAAAATTGGAGAGTAAACCAATTGCATGTGGCCCTAAAAACAAAAAATTTTAATAATCATTTTTATATTGATAATTTTTTAACTTACAAAAATGGCGCTACAGCTCATAGCTTCACTTCCCACTGAGAATCGTAATAAAAATTCAAAATTATTACTACGATAATCCTATCCTATAAATCGACTTTTAAAACTTACAGATGAGCATCGTGATGTCATAAATGACACTAACTAGTGCTGATATTTCAAAAGCAGCTATAACACTGAAATAAATTCAATAAATTCAATGTTAATGCACTAAATAACTAAAAATTAAAGTTAAAAAAATTGTATTACCTCCATAAATCCCTTTTTTGGGCTCTCTTAAACGAATCAACGGTACTAACAGCATTAATTTTTTTTGTGATGTAAATACCAGCCAGCATAAACAGTTGAACCACAAGAAACTCAACAAACGATAGCATTATCCAATCCGGTTCCAGACATTCCACCCAACTGGATTTCACGCTTATTATTCCAATTACTGTCATGGAAGTGAAATAAGCAAAATACAGGACTAGTATTGGGACTATAACTCTGTTTTCAAAGAGAAAAATTGATTACGACTTGAATTATTTCTTTTAGTCAATTAAGGTAATGAAATTCTTTGGAAAATTCTCAGAATTTTTCTGTTAACAAATTAATAAAAAGTCAATTGTCTGGTTGCTTCTGTAGTTCGTTACCCTTAGCTACTAAATCAGACAAAAAAATTGTTTACTTTCACATTAATCAAGGTCTGGAATTCTTTATTTATTTAGTTTTTGTTTAGTAATGGCCTGTGGGAGTTCCATAATTCCACAAATTTCATTACAATTTTGAGAATTTTCCAATAAAAAACAAATAAATATATAAAAGAATTTTAACCTTATCACTAATTTCTCCTTATGAAGAATCCTAGTTGCTAGAGTCCAATGTAAATGGCATACAACAATAAATTGCATTAGTTTTAAGTATGAAGCTGATAAATCCAACTCTGGAAAATGGTTTCCTATAACCCAATTGATTACGCTGTAAACAAAAAATGAAAAAGTTAAAAAAAAAAAGTCATTTTATTCAGCAATTAATCATTTTGCAACCATACAATCGCAAATTAGAAATATTTAAATAAGAGACATTTTTTTCAGTATGAAACTTCCTTTTTCGAACACCTGTCCCCCTCATAAACAAACAAACCGCCATTTTACCGTTATCAAATAATAAGGAAGTAATTAGAGTGCATACACTGCATAGCCTACTAAGCACAAAAATATAAAAAAATAAATTCTATTTGATAAAATAGTGACGTCACCAAACCGAGATAAAAATTGTTAATTGACAGAACCAAAATATTTTTTGTTTTTCTGTTTAATTTTTTTTTCTTACCATAGAATGCATTCAACAGAAGCAAAATAGAAGATAAAAAACTGATGAATTTGGGGATGTTTGACTATATGTAGTTTTATAATTCGGCCCAGACATAGTAAAAATGTCACCGATATACACAATGATAGAAAAGCGTTACGGATGCACGCAACGGTGTCAAATGAACCAAAACAACCCTTATTGGCGACATCGATGGTAGCGTTTTCCAAAGTTTCATTCGTCGACAGAAAAGGCAAAAACTCAAAAAGTGACCTCTTGCTACGTTCCATTGATATATCCATTAGCCATGATTAAACTCATATCTGGAAAAAAATTAAAACCGAATTAAATTTTTGGTAATTAAACTTCAATACTGATTTCAGACGTTTAAATTGACGTGTGTGTAAAATGAATTTTTTTTTTGAGCTATCAAAAAATTTTATACCAAATTGGGTCTACGAAATTGCGTCTAAAATCTGGTATTAGCAATGCTAATTTTTCTAATGATAAACTTACGCTTTCAGTGAGTAAATCGCTTCAAAATTACAAGACCACTTTGTGCCGGCTCAAATCCCATTAGCGGCCATTTAAACAGTAGTAGGTTATGTCTTCGGATTGGTCACTAGTCCATGACGTCATGGTATCGCCATCTGTTGGCAATTACCTTAAATACCGGCCGTCAAAACATAATTAAATTGACTCGTCTAGCCATCTATCGATTCTGACTTAAAGCCGGTGTGCTTTGTAGATAATTATACCGTCTGCAGAGTTTTCAAATTTTTCATTTTAATCCAAAATATTAACAACTAACACAAATAATTGTATACAAACTGGAAATAAAATAATCGGCTTTAATTTAAAACCATACAAAACTTAAAGCAAAACAAATGTATTCTGTGTTTTCTTGGCATTAAACTAATTCAGCCTGGGCATTTAAACATATTTTCGCCCTCACAGATGTGAAAAGTATACAATAATTTACTTTAAAAAAAAAATTGTAGAAAAAACGCACATTTTTACAACCAGTTGTTTCAAGATATTACTATATCTAACATGCGAAACTAAAAGAAAATAAAAGTACTCTAAATCAAAATCCAGAATTTGACAAAAATACAAAAAAAAAATGAATATGCAATAACTATCCTTTATGTTGTCACTTTAGTAACAGGGAAAGCTAATTGTATCTTCTTTTCTATCTTTTCTAAGGAAGGATATTTCAGAAGATGTGAAAATCGGCGTAAATGTGGAAAAAAATCATTTAACTTCACTACACTTTCATCAACTCGTGGGATTACTTCATCGGACAGTGATGTGAGTGTATCAAAAAAATGAGATATTACCATGAACCTATTGATTAAAAACAGAAAAAAAAATTAATGTAACAGTCTCAAGTTTCAATTTTAAAACAACTTACCATTTTTCTTTCAAATTATCCTTAACAACTTCTTGAACGTAAATTTTTTCAGCTTGAATAAAAATTAAAGCGAGCAAGGTCAATCCAAACTGAAAAAATCAAAATAATAAATTTATCATCATTTTTTTCAAAAGTTAAATTATTCTTCTTTCGTCTTACCTTCGATTGACATGAATATACAAAATGACTTTTACTGACATTCAGTATCGTGTTTTCACCTTGATTATACAAAGTTAAACAAATTTCAACTAAATCCTCAAAATTACTATCATTTATCATTTCCCGAAAATAAATCAAAAAATTCCATGAGCTTTGATCCTGGCTAGCTTTTCTCATGATTGGTGTGAAGTATTTTAACATCGCTAACAGAATACATCTTTTCTGAAGCTGAAATTAATTTTTTTTTTAAAAAGTTAAAATTTGTTGCATAGGTTAAAAAAAATCATATTACCTTTGTAAACAAAACAAAACAACGTAAAATAAGATTTCTTCCTTTCCGAATTCCCATGATGTGAACAAATTTATCATCTGTAGCCACTGCATTAGAAAATGCATTGTAAATAGAAATTATAGCAGTCCTTTTGCTTTCTTCCAGGGGTTCATGCGATTCTTTGGGCAGAGCTAAAATTTTCTTATCCGTGTCGTCGATTGTCAGGAAAATTGAATATAACTAAACAAAAAAATACGATATTAATAAATTGAATTAATTGATACGACAGGGAATTTATACTTTTTCAATTTCCAACAAAGCTTGTCGAAACTTTCGCAAGTCCTTATTAGTTGTGTTCTCTCCATCCCCATCTTCGGGATGTAAAATATCTAAATCGATGATTTTCCTAGGATAATTGACGCTCACGGCTTGTAATTTTCCCAACGATCCCTCATATTGCTCCGGTGTATAAGTTCTCGTTTCGGTTTTTGTCAATTCCGGTAATAAAAGTTTTGGTTCTTCTCCTTCCGAGTCACCTTCACGTGTTTTTTCTAGTGCCTTTTGCTTCATAAGGTACGACTAAAATTTTAATTTATAAAAATATTAAAAATATACTGTATATGTTAAAAAAAAAAATTAATTATTGCTTTACCGTGTAATAATAATCATCCAAGTAAGGATTACTTGTTTGCAATTGTAAAAGTTGAATTTTAATTAGCCATTCCTTCTCTTTAGCACTCATCAAATTCGCATATTCGTCTATTTCGCCATTAGATCCACTGAGACGGCGTTGAAACGGTACGGGTGCGCGAGTTGGTCTTTGCATTAAATTCACCCTCGGCTGATTCTAGAAAATTTTTTTTTTTATATTTCATTAACAAATAAAAAAAATTAACCAAATTAAACTTCCGATTCCTCCCAACAAGGGATGATGAACTGGTGGCATTACTCTTTGATAAGGGTCAACATAACGCAAAGGATACGCGAAACGTGATCGTGGAAACATGGGATGATTTGGGGGTGACATCCGACCACCAGGAAATAATAATGGCTGGCCTAGGTATGCTTGACTTCGTGGAATTGTAATAACGAATAAATAAAATAAAATAAGAATTTAAATTCGCAAACTAAATTTGAAAATTAATTTTTTTATCATCAAACCTAATAAAGGTTGTTGAAACCCAACTTGAGGCGGTATGAGTCGTCTCGAGAAAGGTGGAATCAGGAGCGGACCAGGACTCATTCCAAGCTTTGGAGGCGTTCCTAAAGGTGAAGACATTGGAAGAGAAAATGTAAGTGGCGAAATGCACAAACCTAAAATCAAAATTAAAATAATAAAATTACTAAACTGTCAAAAAAAAAAAAAATTTCAAATATTTTATCTTACCAACGTCGAGCGGAACCGAAATCGGTGACGAGCGACGGTTGATGGGAACTGGTCGAGAAGTGCTCCTGAAATTATGTTGGGCATTCGATGCAAGAAGGCCATTGATTTGATTCTGCGACGCCAAATCTCTTTCAATTTCTTCTACAGTTTTAGCTCCTGCCGGTATATCAGGGTATTCTAATAATTTGCTTTCTATTTCTTCTAATGTGTGTACGACTGGCGAAACTCTGCGAGGAC
>JAQFZO010003283.1:0-10254 GCA_034695885.1 Geophilus flavus | reverse complement strand
ATTTACTCTTAATTTGGCTTTCTTTCCACAACTCATCCATAACTCTGTCTCTGATTTTGACTGTGTTGAACATCATTTCTTGGTGATGATCATATTCCAGATAATAAAACATATATGCTCCACCGAAAGTGTATCCAGCAAGGATGAGCATAAGAATCACATGAGTAAACCAAAAATGTGATAAATTTCTGATGTACGTTATAAAAGCATCAGTCGAGTCAAATTTTGTTCTTCCTCCACTCCCAGACGTAATATCTTGTTGAAGTGATGTCTGAGTCGATGTTTCCTCCATTGCGCAAAAGAGAATTCAAATTTGGCGGATTTGAAATGTTTTGAAGCAATTTTTATCTGCCTTTTTTCCTAGTTAATAGGTAACTACATTTATTTCTTCACGTATCTTTCTTGTAAACAAACATAATAATAATATATTTCGCATTCTAATTCAACAAATAGGTTTTTTGTTACACTATCATGTTTATTTGTTTTGTCGGTAGATGGCGCAAAGGCATCGCATTCCTATCCCATGCCGATACCTTTCCACACGTGATTGCGTTTGGAGGTGAGGTGGAAGAGATGCCATGTCAATAACATTTCCATTTGTTACTTAAAAACCTTAAAATGCGAGGTACATTCCTATTCGATCAGTTAAACGATGTAGTCTACTTCAAAGCCGACGAAGAGCTTCACATTCATCTCGTTAAAATTTGTGTGCGAGAAGGGTTAATACAACAGGTGGGCAGTAATTCCTCATTTTTTTTCTCAAAATAAAAATTTTACAATCAATTTCATTTCAGGATCCAAAGCAGAACACAAAATGCATTGTTTTGGATTCAAATGCCATAGTACAACTATTTTCACCGCTTGTCACATCACAAAGGATTATGTTGGATCAATTTAATAATCCCTACACGGCAATTCATACTCAGGATGGGACCATCATGACATTTGCTAAAGTACTTATTAATCCTAAGTTTAAAAATGAATTAAATTATAAAATATTTTTCATATATTTACAGAGACTCGGATTTTTATTTGTAGCGATTGGAACCGAAAAATACGAGTCCTTAGCCTTAATTCAAAGGCGTTTGCACGTTTTTCTCCGATACGTTAATTTATTATGCGGTCCTGTGTTTAACTTGTAAGTCTTTTTTATAAAAAAATTATTGTTTTTGAAATAAATGTTTTCTTTTCTTTATCACAGGCTAAAAGCTAGTTATCCAGGTGCAGTTGAAAGGCAAAGGTTGTTGAGCGCATTGATTGATAAATGGGAAGAATTGCGCAAGGAAGAACTGTCATTCCAAATCGAGGTTGGAAATCGAGTCTTGGCTCATAGTATTAGGCTTAACATACATTTTTCAGGCTGTCGAAAAGTTAATTATCAACGAATATTTAACGCAAAATTGCGTTACAATCTTGGAGAATGTGGTACAGAAGATGAAGAAATCAACTAAAAGTTCTGTAACCCATGCAGTTCTTTTAGTTAATACGAAGATATTAACAGTATATTCTAGGTAATACACAAAATTTACTTATAACCTTATTTTTCCTGATTAAATCTTTTATTCCCTTTTTATTTAGTCGTAATACTAGTGATTTAACTGCTGCTGATATTCTGAGTCTTACAATTTTGGCTCACACACATCACCCGACGTGTAGATTCGAGTTACCGCGTACACCGAAACATAGTCCCGGTCCTTCGTCGCCAACAGCTACAAAATTTTTACCCATCCCAAATACAACGAGTAACAGATTGCAGGTTCCCCAATTATCTATTTCGCCGTCTGACGAATCGGTTGTAACCGTGCATCGATCGATGCATAACGATAGCTCTACATTTCTGACTGTTCCTCTTTGCTCCGAGAGTGAAAGTAGCGATTCAGAAGTATGTCGATTAGATGTGGAAGAGATTAATGTAATTAATGAATCTTTATCAGTTTTACAGTCCTTGTGGAAGTCCGACTTATCAAATGAAAAAACACCCTTCGAAATTAGAAGTTGCAAGTGGCGATGGTGATGCAAAAGGAGGAGAGGAAATTTTACTTAATGAGGCTGAAGATATACTTAACGAAGAAATAGATATGTTTAATTTTTCCGAGGTAAATAAAATGCTATTTTTGCTGCTTTAAATGTGTGATTAAACTAAATTTTGTTTTCTAGCTGGAGGAAAGGTTAAAGTCATTGAAATCGGACCATTCGACTGAGTATACCAACGATATTTTATTTTTACAATCCGGCGCATGTGCATCATTAGTGAGCCCGCATCAGATATACACAACTAAAATTATGGATGGAGTAGTTCTGATCGTTGTTTGTGATGTGAGTTTCGATATTTTACATTAAAAAATGTTAGTAATTGGTACCATAAACTGATTTATTTTTCCAGGCTGGCAAAAGTTTGATTTCTGGTGCAGCCATCCAAGCGATTAATACTTTGTACGATTGTCAATTGAACAGGCAATCTAATTTGGCTAAGCAGCAATTCGATAGTTTGGAAACGAGCATAAAACGGTTGATCGAAGCAACGAAAAAAATTGCGGTAAAACTCGAATAAAACTTCTGAAATTTAATTTTATTACAATTTAATTTTTTATATAGGATGATAATAGGCTGACACGTAATATCGTAAATCGATGGGATGTTGTGAGAAAAAATGGATTGGTTAATTTCCTTAAAAATCCCACTGCCCGGTTTATGCCATCGAAGTGCGTAATTTATGTCATCATGCAATAGATTATAAAAAATATTGAAAAATATTGTAATTTTTCAATTGTTCCTTAAATTTAGGTTGGAGTCGTCAGTCACTGCCCTCTTGGAAATAATTCAGGAAATATTCATTACATTGTGTCTTCCAGACAATTCTGCGTACATTCCCTTGACATCTGAAATCATTACCGTCCTAGTTGACATTCAAGCACACGTGCGGTTTAATATTGCCGATTACGGGGATTATTTGCGCGTGAAGTCTCTTAGAAACGTGACATTAACTTCATATCCTTTTTAATTAAATAATTTCATCCCCTCTTAATCATGATGACTGATTTCTTTAACCATTAATCAAATATATGACAGACTTTCCAGATTTGGTGCATTTTATTTATGTCAACCGGACAACTAATCAATTAACAGTCCCTAGTATGGACGAGGTAGCTAGGGTGAATAACACCAATTTAGCGAGAAAACTAAAAGAAAAGGTAAAATTATTTAGCAGTCTGCTAACTCGTGACTTGCGTGGATAATTGTCAAATTGCTCACACAATGACATCGAGAACCGAATATTTTAAGCTACTACGCAATTTCCAATGCGTGAAATTGAGTTAATTACTATTTATTACAGATAAGTAGGATGGTTGAGTTCACCCGCACTCAATTACAGTGTGGTCATTTCGCTGTAACTTGGCGTGACAATCAATTTCAGTATTCTTATTTTTTATGGTTTGAAGACTTAAAGGTAATTTTTATCCTTTCCATAATTTTATAACAAATAAATTTAGTAAAATTACAAATTTAGGGCAATCCCTTGAAACCACAAATTCCATTCCAAGGATTAAAAAATTTTCCACCTCCTGGATGTCTTTGTGGAGACTTTTTTAAGTAAATTATTGGAATTAAATTTGTAATTTTATTATTACTAATGCCGCGTTATTAACTAGATTATTGAGAGCCGAATGTTTTCCTAACGAACCCGACAATACTCAATGTTACGAATTAATTTGCATGCATTCCGCGAAATCGGCTCCTCGAAGTTCCGTTGAAGAAATTCGAAAACTTATGGTTGCTATTTGGAACATGACTAGTGTGAGCAGCTGTGAAAACGATTTAATTTGATTTTTTTGCAATGCGATTTTACTGATATTTTTCTAATAAATAAATAAAAAAATCAAAATAAATAAACATGATGCAACGATGAATAATTGTAAAAATGGAAAGTTTATTTTAAATTTCCATGTAGTCAAATTTTGTATAGATGCATACGTAATAAAACTGTAAAAAAATCATCTTTTATAAAATATATCTATAACTAAAAAATTTCCACATTGATAATTCGAATCACAGAGATATATAAAATTACTTGGCCTTTAGGGCAAAAATTATCAATTCAGCTGTAACTAAAAGAAAACTGTCCAATCTTGCCAAGATAATTACTTTAAAAAAAACCACGATTGGTGAGTTTTTTTATCAATAAATAAATACACTACTTTTATTTTTCTTGCCTAAAACTGATTATATATATCGTGTGATCCATGTCGTAATAATATTAAGCTCATATCCCAGCCTGTAGTAATATTTCAGCACCAAATACATAAAAAAGGTAATTATGACGATTGATGAACAGTAAGCTATCTTATGTCTGCGATTATTTTTTTTTTAAATGTGTGAAATGTTGATTTGTGTTAAGTTTGATTAGATTTACAGTAATGTTATACTGTAGTCCATGCTTTTCCTTAAGGAACATTAGATTCGATCTTACATTTGTCATCCAACTTTTTAAAAAATATTGTAAGAAAAAAAAAATTAAAAAAGAAATATTATGCGTCAAATTAGAAATTTCTACATCTCACTATAAGTCTTCCCCACACTTGGAGTGAGTGAAAAATTTTCAATGAGAAAAATAAAAATTAGTGTGAAATTGCCAATTAATAACTTGAGTAATAATTATTATTCCAGCAATTCGACATAATTGGCAGGGAAAAGCCCATATGTTCCATTTGGAGCCATTCCTTGCCACCATCCTACATCGATTTGATCAATGTGCGAAATGATATCGTCAGGATCGAAGGATATTTCGGTTTCATCGGCTACAAGTAAATGAAATAAACATCAAGATAAAAACCTAAAAATAAAATTTTAGGTCACATACCAGCTTGGTAATCGTATAATGCACGGGCACACAACCCATGATCTCCGTCTCCAGCATCATTTGATGCAACTTCTTGATCTTGCACGATCGTTGACTGTGCAACTTCTTCCACCGTATTAACTTCTGCTTCTGCTGCAGGTACTACATCGTTATTAACTTTTCCCCATTCTTCCTCGTCATCTGAGTCGTTCTGTCGTTTAGGTAACCCACTCTTCAGTATGTTATTCACCACTGTCGGTGCTGGTTGTATTGTATCAGGTGGCGGTGTCTAAAAAGTGAAAATAACGAACGAATTATCTTGATTATGTTTTTTGTAAGAGAATAATTTTACTGTAGGAATAACATCTGGGCGTGGAAGAGGATTTATTTCAGGTGATGAAGCTTTTCTGCCATTTACATACGAACTCATTTGCCCAGCTGCAGAGTTTTGCTCAAATATAGCGCGTGCATTTATACTGCGCTTCGAAATTAGTTCTTCAGCTTCCTGTTTTCTCTGATTGCGAAGTGATTCGCTGCGACGTCTGCGCTCGGATTCGTCTTGCTGGTCTTCTTGTAGTTGTCGCTCCCATTTGGCTCGTTCGGGATCATTCGCGGCGTTTCTTTTTTCAGCTTCCCGGATTTCACTTATACTTCTCATCCTTTGCTTCACCATTTCTTCCCGGTGTTGCGCTTCTTCGAGCTGGAAAGTTAGTTCGTTTAAATTTGGGTTTTAACTAAGAAAGATTCTTTATGTATACCTCTCTGATTTTTCTCTCTTCGTCGAGTTTCTTTTTTACATCTTCGATTTTCTTATGCTCGACCTCTATTCTTTTCTTCTCCTCTTGCTAATAATTTTATTCGGAATATTTAAATATGTGAATTACATAAAATTTTATAATATTTACTTCTTCTTTTTCCCAAAATTTATCTCTTTCGACAGCATTTATTTCAGCAGTTGGAATTATGCGCTTATAAACTGATCCCACAGGTTTCTTAGCGTCGATATCGGGTTTCGACCTCGCCTCCTTAAAATTAAAAGCCGATGCAGTTGATTTGGCAACTTTATCGATAATTAATTTTCCTTCAACATCATCTTCAGTACGAGCATTAATCGTCACATGTGCGCCCTTGAAATCAAAATATTGCATCAAAAAATAAACAAGAGGATTTATTATTTTTTCAAAATTTACCTTGAAGAATCTTTTCACGTCGACAAAGTGATTGGCACATTTACTTTTTTTGTCTAATGGGGCTGCTTCCCCTTGCTGAATAATGAATGATTAACATGAGATGTAAGTTTTTATTTTACGGTATCAAATTTTTAATTTTTTCCTTACCCAATTTATAAGTACGAACTTCGGTAAACTTGTATTTGGGTCTAATACCTTACAAAACGCATACATAATTTTCCCACTGCTGAAATATTCTGTTAATCCTTCCAAACCATTATCTGTAATAAAATTAAACAGATTTTTATTGCACTGATATGTGATATGCATCGATATATCAGTTATTTACCTCCTTTAGTGACGACTTTGAGATCAAATGTTTTGCCATCATAACCGAACAGAGCCCTAAAACACATAATGATATTGATCAATAAAAAAGGTATTTTATTTTATTTAATATTTAATTTAGTATTAATCATTAAAATCATTAAATTAAGCACTACCTCATACCATTCTTCCGGAAAACCATTTATTAGTCATCAAAATTGAGTAAATCTTACCAATTAGTATTCGATTTATCGCTAACAACATCGTCCCAAGTCGCAAGTAAAGTCCCTTTATTTTTCTCCAAATTTATAGCCATTTTAATTTAAAATCGTCCTAAGACCTTATGAGGTGACTTTCGTAAAATACCAATCCGGCCCGTGCCAACGGTACCTCCGTACCACAATGCCGTGCTCCACTCAGACTCCTCCTTTTGGGTATCTAAAAATGTTGAAAAACAGGTTGTGACGTAATATTAATGCTATTTTCCATTCCGTTTGGCCATAAGGAAATAGAAAAATAAACACAGTCGAACCGGTCAAAATAATAGAAGGGTGCAACGGGTGAGGACAATTAGGTCATCCAACGATGTCGTAGAAGCGGGGTGTTCGAAGATCAATGACGTCACCGTTGTTTACGCACTGAGTAGCGTGCATCAACCCGAGTTAGAGAAAGCAGAAGAAGGCAGCATAGAATTCAGTCTCGCAAAAATTTCAAGGTTGATGGGCACGACAATAAGTTGACCATAGCGATAACTTGAGGTATTTAAATGTGAAACGTATTTTCATTTTGTAATTATACGCACAAACCGAGTGAGGAGCTTATGGCTCGTATAAGCCTAAAAAAATCTCGGCTTTGTTTGTTGATTAGAAATCTTTGCCCAATTCCTGGCTTTCATGTGTGAAATTTAGCCACATAAAATTGAATTAGCAATATTTCTCCACAAACGATCATACGCTGGACGGAGGCCTAAATTTAGCGCTGCAGTTTATGGACGGACGCACAATGGCACACAGTGATAGCTCGTGACTAAATTTCAGGCATAGTAAAGTAAATAAGTATGTATAAAATCTATACAACATTTAACGAGAAAGTCAATACTTTTTAACAACCTTAAAAACACAATAGAATTTTTATTTTATAAACAAAATATGCTGAGTAATATTATTCATTTTTATTTATTTTATTTTATAAAAAAAAGGAGAGAAAAATCAATGTATGTATTATAATAATTATAAAAGTCTTGGACACTTAAATACACGCAATAAAACATTACAGTTTCCAATATGTTCTTGATGGTGATACCATCATGATAATAAAAATAATGAAATAAATCACCAATTGTTTGGCCTTCAACTTAATGAAATTTTAATCGTTATGTATACTTAAATTTTCTTTTATTCCATCAATCTACCAATTTTTTGTTGTTATATGTCGCAGTATAATTTTACACATCCTCAATTGATAAAAAGGGGGTTTCAATTTCTATAAATATCTCATCATGCCAGGGTCAAAGGCCTTAACTTGCACCAAATTATCTTTCATTGCTTGCTTTGTATTTTATCTGTTGTATAAAAATATAATGGAAAAAATAAATAAAATTAGAAAAAAGAAATATAAATATTTATTATTTAAGTCGTAAAAATTTTCTTATCGATTGTATTCCAATGCTGTTAATACATTTTGTTTCCTTTTCAGAATTTTTGCGTAGAAATGTCGGTGCTATGGTGACACTGAAAAAAGTCAGGTTAGATACCGAACTATTTGAATCTCAAGTGATGAAACAAGTCGAGTTTCAGTCCAATTTGTATCGCAATTACGCCTTTCTTTCTATTTAAAGACGGCAAAATGATGAAATTGATTGCCGACTTTTTACTTCCCACTGTATAATTTAATTTAATTCAAAAAAGAAAACTAATTGAAATAAATTTGATTTAACCATAACAACCAAACAAGAAAACTCAAACACCACATCTGTTTATAGAGTTGTTAGAAAACAGATATAACATGCTGGCATTGGGAATGGGTTGAGTTTAGTTGAGTTTTATTTTTAAATTGCTGAAAACCTTTATCGCAGACTGATTAATGTAATAGCTGTCGAGTTCAAACATAACTCAGGGTTTTTTGGGAAGGATAAAAGTCCACAATGGAAAGATGACAAGATTTTTTCTAATCTTTTTAACTTATTTACTCGTGTGGAGTCAGACATAAAGCTTAATCATAAGCCCCAATCACGAAAGATTGTAAATATGATCTTTGCCCTTAAGTAAGAAAATTCTTCTTTATTCAGACTCAGAAAACAGTACAGGAGGAAAAAAAATCTGTTGGCCTTGCCTTCAGTTCATGGTTATCAGGACAAAAAAAGAAAAGTATACACTTGTAACATCATTCCTTTCTTTCTTCTTCCATCATTTTTTTAATATGCTAAATTTATGTATTAACTTGAGTTGCATGAACTGAAACTGTCAAAGTGAAGGTCGAATTTGAAGGTTTATGCACGAATACAAGGAACATACTGTTATGGTTTATGAAAAATTCCCTTCAAATTGCTTATTTTTAACGCAAGGTTACAAATTCAAGGTTCTTCACTTTTTTACAATATCAACTTTGTCTTAAATGAAAAAAAAACATGTAAATGCAAGTTGTTTTTTTTCAATTTCCTTTCCCCAACCTTCAATTTCCTTTTATTTTTTCCCGTTATGTATTATTGTTCCAAAAAACACCTAAATCGTTTACATTTTTAAACGATGATGGTGCAAAACCTCTTGACCATTGCTATCTACAATTGCTGGTGAGTGTAAGTCGGTCCTGTGATAATGAACTGTGATTCACAGTTCTAAATAAAAACACCAAGCATAAAAGAATTTTTACTTCAGCAGTTAAGGTGTGTTTGTTGAACCGTCGGTAAGTAAGAAACTGCAATTGGCAAAGAAATTCTTTCGCAAAAACAAACCTAAAGCCAAGCAAATGCTTTTAAAGGCAATTTAAGAGTAACAGGCTTATACATTGATTCCTTTCTGCTTATTAACTCGAGTTCATAAAGCATAGGAACATCAACATTTAACCGAGATAACTGTTTTATTGTGCGGTGTAATGGGTGATTGTAGATTCTTGGTATATGGTGCACATAGCCTTCAGGTGCCTTGCGAACGAGCAAATGCCAATGAAACCAAGGTTATTGCGAGAGAAAGGATGTAGTGGAGCCTTTTATGGTAACTTTGTAATGTGTTATAATTTTTTTCGTTTGTATTTTTATCATTTGCAGTTGTCGCTAGTTTCGGTCGTTGCCAAATGATGGATGATCATGGATAACGAACAGCCTCATCAGGAGTTAGTCAAATGCGTGGTGGTGGGAGACACGGCAGTCGGCAAGACACGACTTATATGCGCACGAGCTTGCAATACTCAGGTGTCGTTAGGTCAGTTAATCAACACCCACATTCCCACTGTCTGGGCCATAGATCAGTATCGAATATACAAAGAGGTAAATTGAAAAATTAACAAATTGATGTATTTTATTGAGTGTTTGTGTTTGTTTTGTCTAATTTGATGTGATTTTTATATTGTCTCGTGCTAAATTAAGTGGAAGTCACTATGCTCGTTTACGCTCGAACGAAAGTTAAAAGGGATTTTGGCAATTGGCACTGAATGTTTTGCTTGTTGTAGAAGAGTGTTTTTTCAATAGTCCAGAAATAACTCGTTACAAATGTAAACACGTATGTCACAACTGATTGCGATTGATGGACTTTGCAGGTGCTAGAGCGGTCAAGGGAAATAGTTGATGGCGTTGACGTATCGCTGCGATTGTGGGATACGTTCGGAGATCATGATAAAGACAGACGATTTGCATATGGCAGGTGAGTGATGGCTGTTTATTTGTACGTGGTGGATTATTTATTTAAAGTTTTTTTTTTTTTTTTTTTT
>JAQFZO010003282.1:0-10255 GCA_034695885.1 Geophilus flavus | reverse complement strand
AAATTGTTCTTTCCTGTGCAATGTGTACATACAAGGTGTTTTATGGACTCTCTTTAATTTGAAATGCGTTTTTCTGTGAATGACGAGGTTGCAAGGGTGGTTGGTCGATGGGATACCAGTCGTGTGCACACGTCTATTTTGCAGTTTGAAAATTTGCCAACTCATCGCAGCCTGACCAATGGGTCTGTGACTCCAGGTTGCTCGTTTTGGCACTTGCTCGGCCCGTAGGGAGATTTTCAGCGATGATAGTGGCGCGCGCGCCCACACGATTCTATTAGTTGTGCCCAATAATTAGTGACACGTGTTGAAATGCGATACATTTTCAAGCCTTTGGTTTCACTCCTTTCCTCCCGAGTCGCGAGTTTGGATTGCAAAAGACGAGATGTTTGGAAAAGAGCAGATGTTTTAAGGGAAAAAAAATCACCTGCTGCGAGGGAGTCCTGCGTTCACCTCAGCAGTTTCCCCTCGTTTAACTCGTTGATACTTTGCGTTCCGGGTCATGAAAGTATTTGGAAAACATTGACTTTTCTGAACGCTGTAAAACAAATGAGGCAAAACATTGCAGGACGGAGCGAAACGAGCTTTTACGCAGTATATATCAAAATCATAGGATAGGAACGAATAAAACACTTATGGAAAAAAAAATTAATTGCTCAAATGTGTTCGGCTAATTACGGAACCATTAATTTGGATTGTGTTATAGATTATATTCGAGATAAGATGTTTAAAAGAAAGAAAAAAAAGAAGCAAAAGAGGAAAGCATTCTCTTTCTCTGCAGGTACAATCCTTCATTAGCACCTACGAGGACAATGCATTTGATGGCAATATGAAGATTGATTTCTTATTACAAGGCTTGTCATCTATGTGGATGAAGGCAAATGAAGCCTTGCATGTTTTTCGACTCGTTCTTGGCACAGCAGTCGAGCAACTCGTCAAAATCCCCACTGTACACCCGCATGGCAAAACTTCATAGAAGCCGAATCCCCCTGCCGTCGGCAGAGCACTGTCGAGGGGTCGTGGCAGATCATTTATTCTCCCTTTCGTTTTTCCCTTTTTCCTCCGCCCCCGTGCAACCATACCTTGCCATGCGAGCCACGTTCACAATACTTTGTCTCTCTGGGCTGCGATAATGTGAGGCAGTGGTTTTTGAGCTGAAAGCATTTTTCAAGAGGAGAGCTGTTGAATATGGTTTTTGCCCATCAACTCTCTAAGCCCTAAAGGCTGCGTGCAGGTCAGAAGCGAGACGTGAAATTCCTTTTAAAAATTGTCACGCACCCTACACTTTTGAAGCTCTACTTTGGCGAAAACATGGGACCACCAGGTTCCATTAAATTCTAAGTTTATTTGCCCCCGTTTTTTTAAAATTTTTTTAACTTGGCAATGCAATGCCGATTAAATTGCAGTTTAATAGTCAGTTTTGTGACTATTACAGATGGTTTTGGACTTTTGTAAAGAAATGATCTTTTTTTTATTAATTGCTTTTTAATATTTTTCCAACTGATTTTTTTTTTCGAGTTTTGGTGAAATGTGTCGATGCATTTATTTATTTTTTTTATCAGAGTAAAAAATATTTTTTTTTAGTTATTTTTATCGCATTTCTTTTTGAATACTAAATGCGATGAATTGCATTTTATATCGTTTGATTTTATTTTTATTTTTATTTTTGAAATTTATAAAAAAAAAATAATTAAATTTTAACTTTTCTCACTTTTTCTTACACGTTCGAATTTCAACCCCAATTTAAAGTCCATTTCTATTTACAATTGCTTGTGCTAATCTGAAAAGTTGCGGGTGACATTTTTAATTTACGACTTGGGAAACTCCTTTACCGACAACTGATGTGCGCCTTGACACAAAAAGCGAAAAACCTTCGTCTGTCAGTATCTTGGAGAAAACATATGGACTTTTTTTGTTTGTTTGTTTGCAGTTTTTTTTTTTTTTCTCTCTAGTTCTCTTTTTACTTGGCGTTTCTCTATCAAAAATGTTTTCGGTTCCTAAGAAACGTAAGCTTTAAAACCGTCACTTTTATCAGAACGGTTTGTGTTTTTGCCTCGTCAACTCGAACAGTTTTAGAGATTTCTTTTGCGACGCAAACACAAATGTTGTCCTTTACCAACTTTCAAAATGTTGGCCTATTTTTAAAGCTGACATGTCATTTTTTAAACCCGAACCCCCAATGTGTGAGTTGATTTAAGCAAATATGCGGCGGTGTCTTAATAAAAAAAAAACGAAAAATTTATTCCTTAAATAAATCAATAGTCAATTAAAAATCGGTGCAGAATCAATTCCATTTCGTGCTCCATTTTTTTTTGTTTTGAATTTGACAAAAAGATTATTATACATATTTTCTGCATGTGTTATACATTAGAAAACATTCGGGTGTAATAATTTAAGAAACAAAATAAAAATCAGTTTTTTGTACTTGGCATAAAAGTGATCACTGCTTATAGACAAGTAATAAAACGATATAGAAGGAATCGGTAAGCGAACGTGATACAAAATCGAGATTCACAATAATAAAAAAAAAAGTGTATACACTTTTTTTCGTTAGGATATTTGAAGAAAAAAGGTATTTACACATTTTTTTGCACATTTTATAAAAAAAATTCCTGCAAACTTGAGAAAACTTTTCCTTTATTAAGGCATTGTGGTCTGAAGTGCATGGAAAATGCATTAGCTGCATGCATTAGAGCAAGCACTTTTTTCATTCTGATAGCAAATTTCAATGGAGTGTAAAGGATGGGTTCCATGATAATTTTGATGGCATGACGTGGCTGAAAAAAGTTTGATTTCAATTGTTCGCGTTGAGAGTTTATCTCTGCATATTTTTAGAACTAATCAAAAGGAAGATGGACTAAGAATTTTAGATTAGAATTTTTTTTTTATATCCAGATTTTGATTAAATATTTTTTTCCTGGTATTATTTGATATGCGGAATTATTTTTTCCCTTAGATACATTCAGGCATATTTTATTTTGTGAAACGTGCACATCGGTTTTGATAGAAATGAAATAATTAAGGAATTTAATACATTTCCACATTTCTAGAAAAAAAAAATAATGCCCGGTACATTAGATTCAAAGTTCACCAAAATGTAATTAGCCGCGGCAGCAAAAAAAAATTGAGATCACATTTTCCTCTATAGAATTTGTTATAATTAGTTAACTTCTTGAGCATAGAACATTAATCACAGAAAATCCACGCTGCCCGATGTAATATAAAACAAGTTATACACCTGAATTACCAGGCAGGTAAATTTTTTCTTACTTATATCAGAAAAATAAATTATAATTTAAAACCCAAAAAATTAAATTAAATAACAAAAAACAAAAATAAAAAAATAGAAAGTTGCAAATAAAAATAGGGGTATAATAATTATTTTTACACCGATTTGTCTCGAAATATTTGTTTTATCGGAGCTATAGTGATTCGCGTGTGTGTGGTGTCAAAATTTACATGTTGTGCACCAATTTACAGGTGAATTAAAACTAATTAGTGAGAATTTGGTATTAAAACCTACACTAAAAGTTTCAACAATACTATTTATAGATACACAGCAGGGAAATTGTCAATGTTTGGACACTAGAAACTCTTCAGACGGCTTTTTTTAATGAATATTTTTTTTCTTTCTTAATATCCTAAAGAATGTAAAATGTGCAGGTTTGGAAAATTAATTGAAACAAGCTGCTGTCGTGCGTAGGAGTGAGTTTTCCTCGCAATTGTCCGTGTGTTGCCCACCCAAGTTACTTGCACGAACCCCTGCTGTTGTTTCTTGAGTAGGCATCAAAGCTCATCCTTCGTGTCTCATATATTCAAAAACTGATCTTATTGGTAGTTCTCACTGATATGCTTCTCACATCATGTCCAGGCTGCAAAATGAGTCGGATCCATCATCTAGTGTGATAAAAACAAAACCTACACTTTGATTTCTCGTATATGTGCCAATCGACGGTATACAAAACTAATTATTTTGTCTTGAATATCCTGAGATTTAAGCCCAACATGTCTGCGACTAGTTAAGTTTTTTTTTTTTTCTATTGTAAATCTGCATGCAAGTATTAGGGAATGAAAAATTATCCTAAATTATTATTATTTAAGTAATAATGCGGTATTAGATTTTCTCTAATGGCTCATTTGGGCGAATGTAAATCGTTCGTCCATGTTTTCGTCTACTTTATATACACGTTGGAGACATTTCTATCGAATCGTATACTTTTTTTTTAGCTGGCCTTTGATTGTCCCTTGTTTTGTCCGATTGGGTTGTTAAGGAAAAGTGTTATTGGGTGTTTCTCTAACCCTCGTATACAGTTCAAGCAGAGTCGCATCTTGGTTGCTTAACCCTGAGTGTGTCGATCGTTATATTTTCCACCTTGTTTTGAACGGTGGAGCACAGGTCACAACGCCGTGAGTCCGTAACTGTCCTGTTTTGGTGCGAGTTGTGTCGTTTGTGGCCCGTGATGAGGGTGAGGTGGGCAGTTTTGTGGCACTATGTCCGATAGAGGAACCTGGGCGATTTGTTGTTGTTGCTGTACACTGGGGTGATGGTGCTGTTGTTGTGGCTGTTGTTGTTGTTGTTGTGGTGGTGGTGCTGGTGGTGGAGGTTGTTGTTGTTGATGATGCTGGTGACTGGTAATTTGGTTATGAGAATGATGATGATTATTATTTCTTGCCGCATTCGGATTAGTCCGCCGCACGTTTTTGGTGTTAGGAAGTTTGTTATCCTTCTTCCATTTCATCCTCCTGTTTTGGAACCAAATCTTGATTTGTCTTTCTGACAGGCAAAGTGAGTGGGCGATTTCAATTCGCCGTCGACGTGTCAGGTAGCGGTTGAAATGAAATTCCTTTTCTAATTCGAGAATCTGTTGTCGGGTATACGCGGTTCGTTGTCTCTTTGGTTCGTTTCCAGGTTGGAAAGTGCTGTTGGCTGCAAACACAATCACAAATGATGCATAGGACGATTTTTTTTGTTTGTTTCGTGTTGGAGTTTTTAAATTTAAAATTAAAAAATTAAATAACAGTGAGAAAAATATTCGAAAATCAAGTGAAAGTAAAAGATAAATAAAGTGAAGAGACTCGTCGCTAGTACAGTATATACTATTAGCACGAGTGTATCTTAAGTGTTGCTCTTCCGTGAGCGCGGGTTGTGCGTGTTAAAAGCTAAGCCCATCCCCAAAGCAGTAAATTTTGTGTGGCTTTGAATGAAATGCAGCCTCGTGCGGATGACATGATAAACAGTTAACGGGCGAGAAGCCATAGAGAAAAACGTGTTTCTCCCCTCGTGGCCGACAAAATGATGTTTTGGATGGGAGAAAAATTGCGCCCACACGGTTTTCGAGTAGTGTAGCGACGCACGAGCCGAGAAGGTTGTTTTCCTCTTTGATTTATGATTATTGCACGTTTTAATGTATGCAAGCTATTACCGACTTGTATTACTGACATAATAGTTACACAGTGACAAAAGTCGTAATTTATGGTGGTTATTTATCGTCCTAAGGCACGTGCGCCCCGTCATTATGGCCTCGTTAACCTTGGTGGGCGAGCTGCGCACGAGGGCAGAGGCTCATTCAGCGACAGCCACAGCCAGCATTCGGCTCCCTCCCGCGCGTGCATCTTTTTGCAGTCGCTAAAAAAATGCTTAAATATTTTTTGTTTGTGTGTTGTAGTGTGTCGTGTAATTTCGGGGCTCACCTGTATTCACGTGGATTTTTTTCATCCATGGGTAAATGACGGGATGACTGGACGAGGACTGTTGCGAGCAAGCATTGGGCGAGTCCGGGTCGTCGAGGCCTTGTTGCGGTTGTCCGGGCGGTGGCTGCGGTGCAGGTGGAGACGGACCTGGCGATCGGTGTGCAGGAGTCGGCGGAACGGGGCTCTGGCTGTTTGGTGCTGGAGCGATCTGGCCGGGTAGCGGCTGCGGTTGGCCATGTGTCAAGCCACACGGCTGCTGGTAGTAGCTGGGACCATGATTTGTGTAACTAACAGTCTCTCGGCCATAATTCACCGCGTGATAGCTATTAAGGTTGCTGTAGCCGTAATGTTGCGCCGGCGGCGGGGCATAATAATCAGCGGCCGCCGGACTCGAGATGTAACTACTTTGGGAATATTCCTCGTTCGGCGGAAATTTTGGATCCGCACACGATGCAGAGTTCATCAAAAACGAACTCATGATCATTAATTTTTGGGTGAATTGGATGGAAATAATTTTTCTTCCCAGTTGTCGTTTAACTGTTTGCAGGCTCCTCCCACCATCAATAATTAGCATATCACGTGAGTGCTTTCAGCCACCTACGAGGCGGCAATCTGACCCTCTGAGCTCACGTCACGATGATCGATGGCTCCTCGCGCGCTGCTGTCATGGCGGCCCGTCATCTGTTATGCTCGGCTGGACTATGGACCCGAGTGAGTCTCAGCCCCGAAAACAAAAATTCCTCGAGCGGAACTCCTACGATGAAAATTGTCGCATCTCCACTGCTCGGCAACTTTTTCGCCGCACCTTACACCAGATGGCCCTCTCTACCCCTCCCCCTAACATTTCGGCGCCAAAACGAGCGACGAGTGGGAACAGGTGCATCTCAATTTCGTTCATTATCTCGCACGGAAATGGATTCCCTACAGGTGAGCATCCAATTCCAGACAGGTAAATTGATCCACGCAAAAATTTTTCGATCTTAATCGTTCGACCTTGAAGACAAGTTTCGCCTTTTTTTGCTCTTCGTGTGTGTGAATTTATTGCATTGCCATTGCCGCTTCCATAACCCCGGCATTAAAAATTGATAATAATTTCCAGCAGTCGATAACAACAAAATGATAGACCTATACACGAACCTTTTACCCGTAATAACCATGGCAAATTTGCGTGCATCGCCCGAAAAAAAAAATTGGTTTAAAAGCTATTTCTGCCACTCGTGCTCTTGTTTGTACAAATTTAGCGAGCACATGGTTGGCAACGACTCCAGTGTGGGAGGTGAGAGCGGCTGCTCGGGAAAATTTACGGCGAGGCTTACGCGGTCATGGCACTCAACTACAAATCATTTCAACAGGTAGCAAACCTCGGAAGTTGTTGTTAAGGGGCGTCTCGCATGCAGTGTTTAATTCGCACGCTAATTGATGCCCTACATCCTATTTAAAAATTATTTCACCAAAAAAAAATAACACGTCGTAATTCATTTAATTTTTTTTTATTTTTTTTTTTATTTCCTCTTTTTAAAATTATCACTTCTCTTCCCCCATTTGTTTCCTCATTGCGAAATTTAATTAGGATATATTTTATTTTGTCGAGTTTTGTGTTGTTTGTAACATAATAGGTGATAATTGAGTTATAATTATTGGGCACGATTTTATTCATTGTGTAATTAAGTTCCCATTGTGTTCCATCACGATAATGAAGTGTTTATAATCGTGCGCTCACCATTTTTAAACTCGGCACACTCAAAAAATAATAATACTTTAACAATAACGGAATTGAAGAATTACAATTACACAATGACGGCACGACGAGGATATAGAGGAAAAAAAATTCCCTTTTCATCATTTATGATTGGTCACTTGTACTGTATATATTCCGAGCGATAAAAATCAAAAAAGGAAAAACGCGAGAAAAAAGCGAATAAACGATGGTTTGTCAACCATTTCTATCAGCCATGCAAATCTAGTTTTAAATTAGACACGCAACTTTTTTTTTCCTCTCGCTAAGAGATTGAATGTTTGATGGGAAAAAATAAAAAAAAAATTGGGACTAAACGAAAGAGACAGCGAGGAAGACGATTACGTGTTGCTCGGAATGAATCGAAACAAGAAAAATGACATAATAATGATGGATTCAACATGCATATCAGCAAATAGAAGCTTGTTACGAGCGTCTACTTTAAACCAGGAAGCAAGACGATGTGACCATCCATCATTAAAAAGCATCTTGGTGAATGAGTTTGCAGTGAGCTCTGAGGAGGACCAGAAGGCAGTCGCTTTAGAAAAGGGTCATAAATTTTATGACTTTTACAAGCTGTAATTTCACGCCGTCTGCCAGTGGGTGGTGGGAATCGACGAGGCTAAACTTGTTAACCTGCGAAACTGAATTAAATTGGCCACTATTAATTTAAGAGCGATTCTCTTAAGACTTGCTGGAAATTATTAAGCAGGCGTATATTTTGTAAATGTTGTGACATTTGCTTTGCTTTTACCCGTTCTTCGGAGACGTCAGATCAATCTTAACTAAAAACTCGGGTTGAAAAGAAGCGAGAATTTAACCGCGAACAGACACAAAAGGGTTTTTTCTTCCTTTTTACTACTCTTGCTTTTTCTCTTTTACAGGTATATACCTCCATTAGAAGCCAGTCGAGGGATTGGTGGCTACCTTGCTTGCAACTCCCAGTCCCTGATGTGCTGTAACGAATTTTAGCGTGAGACATTCGGGTCAACTGGGACGCATTTGAACCTTTTCCCCCACACCTAAAGCCATTCCCACTCTTTTCAGGGACGGACAAGCTTGTCTTCCTTCTTTTTACTTACCATCAAAACACGCATCCGTCCTTAATGTCACGTGGTTTGAATATGCGAAACACAACAACGAAAAAAAAAAAATTCAAAAAGACTTTTCTCTCTTTTTTGTTTTGTTTGTAAGCTCATACAGTGACGTGCGTGTGAACTCTGTTTTACCATAGTGACGAAGCAAAGTTTTGGACCACAAAAGCACAGCTTAGTAAAACCTGGTGTCGACAGCATGGCGCAGATGCGCTCGAGTACTTAATTACGACGAGTATTACATTAAAAAAAAAGATTCCTAAAACTTTTATAGCCAATTCTGTCGCCAAGAGAAGGGAATTTCTCTCGCAGCCAACGTCTACGACCGATTTTATGTAGTAATTAATGTCACTAACCTGAATCGTGTTGATACGGTAATTTTTAAACACGGTTTTTGTCGGATGGTAGAATTTATCGCGTAAAAACGGCACGATTGCAGCCAGTGTCTTTCTCGGTTTGTTCGAGTGGTGGGCTCCGAGTGTGTTCTGAGCAGCTGGGCCCCTTTTCGCTCTTCCCCGACCCTCCGATTCGGTTCTTGATAGCGGGATTTATGACTCTGCTATATTTTTAGACTCCCAAGTCAGTGGACTGGAGTGTTTTAACGGGCGCTTTGGAGCCACGAAGCAACCTCCCCAATCAACTTTGTAGGGTATTTGCGGCTCGGAAGAGAATATTGGCTCATTGCGGGGATTTTGTAAATTTTTATGACCCTAAAGATGCGGTTTTTTTCCCTTTCTTTAGGGTGAAGACAATTGCTGTTTTACAACCCTAATTTCTTGGTTTGGAACCATCTTATATCGACCTTAGGGGTGGTTTAGATTTTTATTTCCGTTCCTTTAACCTCTGCCGCGGTGATGGGGAAATTATAGGCCTATAAAAAAATGACTCGAATTTAATATTTTATACTTTTTTATTTTGTTACAATGCAAATTTCGTATTTTTTTTCTAACTTAAACAAATTTTTTTATTTTATTTTGTGTGTTTAATTTTATGGAGGATCGGTATCACTCAAAAGCTTATCGACGCGTTGGTTTTTCTAATCTTCAAAGAGGTTTCTATCAAAAGTAAACTTGTCGCTGTCTTAACGAATCCACAGTTGTTTGGCACGTAATGGGCACACACTTCCTTCGGTACCGAAGTAAACGTTGACCTTTGTATAGTTAGGCAGCATGTTTGAATTAAATCAGCAAAGGATGATACGGAAACACTTAGATGCAGAGTCACTGTGCACCACACGAACCTCTCTAGAACCGAATTTGTTCTCATTGTCTTACAAATTCGGATCTACAGGGTAGATGTAGGGCACTACCTCATTTTATTTGCAGATTAAAAATATGTGTGACATCTCAGGTGAGGTGAGCCGGTTCGGTATCTAAATTTTAAATTTCAATTATTTTATTTTCAATTTTGATCGATACTTTTTTTCTTTTCTGTTTTCCCTGTTCCCCATTTTGATGTAGGTGTTGGCGCTCGTCTTGTTTGTGTTTCGTGATATTCGACAAGGACATAATCTGGGTTGTTTCTGTGAAGAAAAAGAAAAAGGTACGGGGATTGTATTTTTGGTTTTTTTTTTTTTAAATTTTTATAAATACCGTAACGTGGCTTCGTGCGGTGAACTTTATTAAAGTCCACTGCACGAAACCTCGATACAGAAGCAAGATTAATTTATTACATATAGTAAATTTTTATCTAGCGATAAAAACCTTATAGAAATATTATTATCAGTTTGTAATCTGAT
>JAQFZO010003281.1:0-10265 GCA_034695885.1 Geophilus flavus | reverse complement strand
AAAATAACTGATCCTTATGAATTGAAAGGAAGAGTATTTATTTATCGAAACAATATATCACTCCTGGCAACAGTTACCAGAGTCTCATATCAACATAAGGCTCCACAAACTGCCAAACAAATTTTCATTCCACGAGCAATTCGTTATAACGAGGTTCAACCTGTACATCAAAAATACACTACATTGGATTGTATTTTTAACACATTTGTCCACATGTCTCCTTACTGCAATTTCGGTTCACCTTTATTCAAACATTTCCCAAAACCGGAAACACAGTACATCAATATCAAAATCTCTCATTTGTCATTTTTATATCTCAAAATCACCAGTGCACAACATTTTTCATTTCCTCATGTCCATTTAATGTCTCAATGTAAAAAACTAAACATTATGCAGTTGTTTCATCAGATTATCAAATTAATTAGAGACAATTTTCCCCCTTTGTCCTTTTCAAGGTCTTTTACATAATCTACTATTGGTTGACACAGATCAGTTTAATATAAAGAACAAAACACAATTTTCATAACTTAACTTCCTTACTTCCTTTCTTTCAGAGATTCAAAGATTTTCTTCATCTCATGGTGAGTTTCACATATTACTTTACTGTCAATGTCAATTCATTTTTTTATTGAAGTTATGTAATTCATGAATGTTGAATGGATGTTCATTGATAAGAACAAGGTTTGTTTTCATCTAATCATCAAAAAGTGACCTGATTTTTATGCTGCAGTTAAGCTGCATTGTTAGGAGATTTATTGTTATCAGTTGCACTTTGTTGTTCCATTGTTTGGTTATGTGTTTGTTTGTTTGTTGTTGTTGTGGATGATTGTTGTGGTTGGGTATTGTTGATGTTAAGTAGGGGTTTTCAATAATGGTTTTTTTTTGTGATGGAAGTTGGTTGGGGTCAGATGTTACACAATTGCATTCCAACAATCAAATGACAAATAAAAGGGTCAGTGATGGGTAGAAAACCTGGTAGAAAAACTGTTGCATGGAAAACTAGAATTTCTGGGTGACATAAGCTTAGCAGGCAACTTAATCAAATTTGACCCAGGATTCATTTGACCTTTTATTGCAGCTAAATTGTAAACAAATGAAATGATTTTGAAATGTAAACTTGATATTTGAGGTTTTAAAGAATTTATAAGCGTTTATATAAAATGTACAATACAGGAAGTGGTTTTATTTGTTCCGGTTAGGGTTTATTCAGGGTGGAACAAAAGTCTGGACCTGGCCAAATAATTTTTAAATGGTTAAAGATGAACAAAATCTGTTTGATTGAGTTTGTAGGTAGGAAAGGAGATATAGGCTCAAACCAAGGATTCACTCAAATTTGACCTTATTCGAATTGAATGCATTCTTGATCGGATAAAGGACCCGAAGCTCGGTTTCGGTCCTTTTCAAAATGATTCCACATCTGAGATGTAAACTGATATAATTGTTAGACTAATTAGAGGGTCCTTTAAGACTCTAAAATTTGAAATTTCTCTCCATCTTTGATGGATCAAAAGATGGAAAGTGTTTGACCTTGAAATTGAGGTCATTCAGAGGTCAAATTTGAGTGAATAATTGGATTGGGCTTACCCCCTTTCTTATGAGCTCAATGGATCAAATAGATTTTGTATCTTTAACCATTTCGAAATTATTTTGCTGGATACAGACTTTTGTTCCACCCTGAATACATACTGTATGTTAGAAATTAGAATGTGAAATATGTTGAGTCAGTAGGTGGTATATGTTACTGTATGAATTAAGGTTGCCGTGGGATCGGTTTGATGCGGTTTTGCAGAAAAACGGAACCTAACCGAATGTTCTAAGTTGCAGTCAAACCAATCAAATCAAACAGGACGGTTTGAAGGTAGGTAACAAAACCGCACGGAACCGATCGGTTGAAGGTTAAACCGTCGGTTTGCAAGAAACAGCACAAAATTGACAGAAATCGGCAAAAACAATTGTTTGCATTCAATTTTATACAGTTTTCTGTTGATTTTGGCGTTTTCATTTGACTTTTCCTTTAAAAATGACAAATCCATCTTCTTTATGTCAAAATTCCACGTTGAAGTTTTAAAAAGTGAAATTTTGACATAAAAGTAACTATCAATTTGTTATCGGTTGACGCGGTTGGTCATGTCGACCGACACATCAAAAATGATAGCATTTGCTTTAAATTGGGAGTAAATGCTTATGAAAAAAGTAGTTTAAACTACAATTCTGTAGCAAATGATTCAATTTTTGGAGCTATCAAATTAATAACTTTAAAAAATTAAAGCATTTGCTTCATAAATTGCAGCTTAAACCCATATAAGCATTTACTTCAATTTTGAGAAAATGCTATTATTAACAGAGCAAAACCATTTGATTAAATTTTTTATTCATACATTTCAGAGCATTTGCTCAAAAACTTCAAAGAAAAGTATTTGCTCTTTTCTAATCACACCACGCAATGTGCTCTCATATTTATACATTCCAATTAACCAACAACATGCGAAACACAACAAACTGGCACAACGGAAATGAAAGGGGAAAAGGAAAATAACTCCAAAATGCAAACAGCCCCAAAGCCATAGAAATAAGGAAGGAGGAAAAAGAATGTGACATCCCAAGAGTTTATACTGTATCAGAAGAACAAGAAAAGGAAAATCTTTGTTCGATCAATCCTCGATCATCTTAATCCAGTCAGAAAGGGAAAGAGATTACCACTAGGCTCTGTCAGATTCAAAACTAAGAACTTTTAAGAGATTGATCAAGACACGTGTTTACATGAAGAGTAGAAAACAGTAAGAAGTTTTATTAATTCCGGTTAGGCTTTATACACAGTACAGTAACGTCATCAATACACAACAGACAACGGAAAGAAAAATTAAGGGGGCTGCACACATAGAGGATTAAGCTAATTTTGACCTGTGGATGGCGCCACCGTTGCCCATGTGAGTCAATTTGACACATACTGCATGTTAGGACTGTTAATGCTGAAGGCATTTGCAAAAAGTGTAAAAATTAATAACCTTGAGTTTGATGAAGAAACTCATCATGTCTAATTGAATTTGCAAATAAGTAAATTCTTCTTGAGTTCGTTCACAAGAGTGTGATGTGGGTTATCACATTCCTGATGCATCAACAACACCTGCACTTAACTAGTTTCAAAATCAAAATAACGGCTTTTAAAGACTAAGGGTGCCATATGATGAAGTAGTTTTGTATAGATTGATGAATACCACTTCACAAGGTAGATAAAATAGCCCTTTTTCATTTAAAAGACAAATTAAAGCAATCCGATCGATCATTTTTAAGTTGTTGTTACTTTTTTGGTTTTTATTGCTGCTGGTCAACATCAAATTACGGTGATGTTTTTAACCAATTTTCATCAATTGATGTCATGAAACAACTTTCTAGAGGAAATAAAATGTTCCTCTTTCATTTAAATCAAGTTTAAATCAAGAATTTCAATTTATCTAAACTGTTTTGGTTTTTATTACACATTATTACTGCAAAAAGTAACCACAACTTTTTAATGAAAGAAGGCTATTTTATGTACAATCATGGTCACATAAAATGTCTCTGCTTCATATTTTGGTTGTGGGTTGTCGTTTAAAAGTGGAGGAAGGAACAAATTGGCACAAGAATGCGTGCATTGAAAAAATAAATGGCATGTAAACAATTAGCTAAAAATGATGATGCATTCATTCACATGCCAATTTATTCCGCCAAAATGGGAAGGGACATTTTATGTGAACAATTATGTTCACATAAAATGTAAAGTGGTTTTCATCAGTCAATACAAAACAACTTCATCATACAGTATTGCAGCAGGCCCAACTTCAATATTTTGATATAGAAAAATTAAAATTAAAAATGCTCTTTCCATATATTGATAACATCTAAATGAAATTTTTCCATTTTCAAATTCTTCTCAAGATTTAGTTCTGTGCAGCAGCTAAATCATAAAAATTAAAAACTTTATACAAAAATAGCCATTTTAAATCACAATTTGAAAAATATCGATGGCGAATTTGGCTGAAATTGTGAGCCCTAACTAAACGTATCCTTGGTTCCACCTGCTCTGCCAAATAAAAGTGTTTTTATGACCCATCGTCAAAGAAGATAATAAATTACTCGATAAAATTCGAAAGAGTCATAATTAATAATTGCACGTTTATTCGGTGTAAATCAAGGAAAACACACGACTACATGTAGATGGGTTCGAAAAACCATTTACACCAGTGTCAACATGAAACTTCCTTAAAACCTCCTAGAAACACTATTTGCATTCAAAAACTAAAACAAAAATTGTGTTTTGTGTTTTAGGCGTAACTTATTTCTCATTAATTCTCAGTTTATTGAGAACACGTGACTTCTAAAGCACAAAACACAACTAAAACACAAATTTGTTTTAGTTTTTGAATGCAGCTACTGAAGTAGTCAAAACAATACAGAACATTTGCACAACTCAGTTTTCAGTTCTGAAATCCAAGACCACTAGTATAAAGACCTCATCTCTAGGTTCAAAAAGTGTATAAAGTCTGTCCAAATATGGCTGCCATTTGGTACTGTAGGTGGGCAAATTAGAAAACCTTTAGGAAATCATAATTTAACTCAAAAAATTGACAAGTCTTCAAAATTGCCTTGATACAGAGTTGTATGATTTTTTCTTTCAGGCAGGTTACTATACAGACTACAAGTACAAAAGAAGTTTCTTTCGCTAAAAAAATAGACAAGAGTTTTCAAAATTTTCCGTTAGGCGCACTGCCCTGCCTACCTTGTCAAATGGCAGCCAGTTTTTGTCCACAGCCTTTTTTAGCCTAGAAATCAGGTGTTTACTATAGAGGTGTCTTGGTATGTCACAATATTTACCGCTTTGATCAATAGCAATTTTCCTTAGCCATCTGTACTGTACGGTAATAGTTTTGTGACAGGTTGTATAAGGCCCAGAGAAATTGTAGCCTGCGACGTGTGTGTTGTGGAATCAACAGGCTATGGTTTGTTCTTAAAATCAACTGGCTTTAATCGATGTAGCAGGAAAAGCAAGGAAAGATGGAGAACAAACCATAGCCTATTGATTCCACAACACACGTCACAGGCTACAATTTCTGGCCCAGTTGACAGGATCTGAGTTAAAGTGGTGAATTGGCTAGTATGCAATGGGCACTTAACCTCAAGTGTAAGCGCGAACCAAAACCGTTAGATCGATGCTGGGGACCTCCATTTTTTTTTTTGAAAGTGCACATGTGTACACACTTAAGAATCCAAAAATTTGGATCCGGAAATTACGCCTCAAAACCAAGTGCAAAGCCCAAGCGTGAAGTAGAAGCGCAAGCACAAGCACCTATTTTCACCGATAACCATTCTTGGTAATACAAGTTGAACATCAATATAAAGAACTCGTTTATAATAAATTCCTCTATAGGGCTTTTTCAATACCCTAAGTCATAATTTTGTCGCATTGCATTCTGGCAAGGGTTGCTAGGCAACAACCCAAACAATCATTGTGGCAGCCATGTTGGGCCTCAGACTAGCTATTTTTCCTCGGTTTCCTGTATTTTTATGGTCGTACATGGCTTTATAGTGGTTTGGGGGCAGTTTTGAATACGTATTACCCCCGGAATAGACAACATGCCGTTAAAAGTGAATACCAAAAATTAAGTGTCTATTTCGACTAATATTTGTTGAAATAACGCCCGTCTTTTTTGATGAATATTCGTCAGAATAACCAGTCATTAGGTAGGGCAGCTATTTCGACAAATATTTGATAAAATATTAGTCGAAATAGACACTTCATTTTTGGTATTCACTTTTAACGGCATGTTGTCTATTCGGTAGTTTTTTGCAGGAATTTATGGATTTTGAGTGGTTTTAGTTTGTTTGGACCAAAACTCCCCAAAATAAGGAGAACTGAATGTGAGAGTAAACAGTGGAATTGTGGGACCAACATGGCTGCCACAATGATTGTTTGGGTTGTTGCCTAGCAACTCTCACCCATAATGCAATGTGACTTGCCCACAATGCTGTGCGTCAAAATTATAACGTGTCACGAGTATTTTCAAAAAAAAAATAAAAAAACAATTTTCAAAAACACAAAAACAAACAACTTCAACTTTCATCATTTTCCCACCCTAAATCAACAATCGTTATCACTCGTTATCGCTCGTTATCACGAGTCACGTTATTCAGTTACGCAGTGCAGATGTTAATTCAACATTACACAAACAAACCCTGTTACACAAAATCAAAAAACGAGGCCAACTAGAGTAAATTGACTAAATTCCTTCTTTCAACTCAATTTCAAGGTCTCACGTGACACCCAAAAAAATACGCCCCCTGGTGACAAAATTCGTATTCACACAAAAAACAAATTTAACCTTTAAAAAAACATAAATAATCAAAAAAATAACAAAAACAAACAAAAATCGATTAATTATACACGAAATCGTGTGCCAAGTTAACATTACGTAATTTGACGTCATCAAAACTTTACTTTCAATTTGCTGCATTCCTTAATGTTCTTTTCAAACATGTATGAAAAATGCGTTTATTTTTAGCTGCTATTAAAGTAATAAAATATTTCTAACATTAATTTACGGTTAGGGGTGTGTCCGATCGGTCCCGCCCGGGTTTCTCGGGTTTTATAAAGTTTTTTTGAATTTTTTTGAAAATTTTCATCATTTTTTACCTTGTTTTTTGCAAGGGTGAAGCCATTCGTGTGTTGTTTGATGCCATTTTTGAGATGATTGACGTTGTTTGAGTGTAAATCGTTCGTTAAATGGGTGACCATGCTGATTTTTATTCACGATCTTTGCACCGACCCGCCAGCGAGGTTCGGGAGTGAGTGTGGAGCAAATGCTCGGTTTCGTTGTGGTTCCATTGCGGAAAGATGTTTTGATTGGTTGTTGAAGATGATGTAATCGCGGGAGCCAATGGGTGACGGGAGTAACTGTTTTTGGGAGTTGGATCTGGTTCCGGGTCGTTTGGAGTTGTTTCCTGTGATGTTGGTTTTGGTTGTGAATTCTGTTGAATTGTGGGAGTTCTGGGTTTGTGATATGACGTCAGAAAATGTGAGGATTTTGTGGGAAATGGGACGGAAGTGAGGAATTCGAGGGAAATAGAGGAAATGGGTGTTTTTTATCGTTTTTCTTGGGAAAAAGTGAGTTTTAGCGGTGAATTGGGGATGTTGAATGCGATAAATATGATTTCTGGGTAATTTTAGGTTTTGGAAATAATTACTGCGTATTGTCACGTCCTTTTACGTAAATAAAATCGAAATATGTGGAATTTTATGACTGATAACTGGAAAAAAGGAGAAATTCGTAATTTGGGTGAATGAATAATTAAAAATGTTTTTAATATGAAGAAAGAAACGTTATTTTTGTTTATAAAAAGTTTATGGATTGAAAAAAAAATGTGATTTTTCTGAATAAAACCAAAAAGAGTAAAAGAAAATTCAAATTCTATAAATAAAAATGAAAAAAATAAGGGAAAACGCAATTTTAAATGAAAAAAAGGAAAAATTAATGAAAAAATGCAAATTTTCTCGACATAAATGAAAAAAAGCAAATTCGTGTGCATAAAAACACAAAATATGAAGAAAAACGCAATTTTTGTCTAAAAACGGTAAATATGGTTTAAAAAAACGTAATTTTTCTATATAAAACCAAAAACGCGTACAAAACCTTTAAATATGAAGGAAAATGCAATTTATTCGCATAAAAACGTTTAATATGGTAAAAAACGTAATTTTTCTAAATAAAACCGAAAAATCGAGTACTAAAACGTTAAAAAAACGAGTAAAAAACGCAATTACCGTTATTATGCATCAAAACGAAAAATATGAATAAAAACCAAATTTTATGCACAAAACCGAAAAAACATCTTTTAACCTCAATTTTATGCATAAAAATGAAAACAATGACGTAAAAAAGCATTTTTTGATCAAAAAACGTAGAAAAACAATAAATAAACGCAATTTTAAATGGAAAAAATGAATGAAAAAATACAAAATTTTCTCGACGACAAAAATGGAAAAAATCAAATTCGTGTGCATAAAAACGCTAAATATGAAGAAAAACGCAATTTCTTTGCATAAAAACCTTGAATATGGTGAAAAAACGTAATTTTTCTAAATAAAACCTCAAAATCGAAGACTAAAAAGTTAAAAAAAAAAAACGAGTAAAAACCGCAATTACGCATAAAACCGAAAAATATGAATAAAAACCTCAAATTTTATGCACAAAAATCGAAAAAAAACATCAATAACCTCAATTTTTACGCATAAAATCCAAACATAATAAAAAATAAAACCACAACATTTGTTTGCTAGGCTATTTATTGTAAACATTTGTGTACTACAACTTCTTTTTCCAACAGAATTCGAATTAATCATCTTGAATAAAAAAAAAATAACACTTCACATTCGATTCGAGTAATAAGTTAGAAATTCTTTTTATCATCAATTAGTAAACATTAATAAACAAATCAAGAAAAAACAAAATGACGATGGAGGATGCTCGATGAAGCAAATTTGCAACAAAAAAACAAAAATCTTTTAAATTCACATTTCATTTCATTTGTTTTCTAAATCCCCAAAGATATGATAAATATTAAAAAATCAAGCGATTTGTTAGAGATCACGTGTTCATTTTTTTTCCCCTGTGAAAAAAATAATTCACAAAAAATGACAGTCGAAGTCGAACCGTGTCAAAGATTAATCTAAAAATTCATGTAAGAAAAAGTCGCCATTGATCACTTCCGGTGACCAGCTGCAAAAAGGAATGACGTAACGCCTTTTGAAATTTATTTTACATGCGGTGCAAATTTATGCGCACCTTAAAAAGGCATTTATCAGCGATTTTTTTGGTTTTTTTGGTTTTTTTTGGGTTTTTCACGCGAGAATGTTTTCAAAAAGTTCATTCGGTTTGAATTTGGAAATGTTTTGTTGATAATTTTGATGGTTTTCTTCTTTTTCTGGTTGTTTGTTGGGTTGTTGGATAGAATTTTTGTTGTTGTTGTTATTATTCGTTGTTTTTGATGTTTGGTGGGAGCCAGCAGTTTTGAGTGGAATATTTTAATCGGAGAAGGTCGCCTACTTCGTCCAGGCTGGCTAAGGTCTGGAAAAAAAAAAAGGGTTTTATTAGTTTTTGGTTTTTTTAAATATTTATTTTCATTTATTTTTAATTGAAAAAATTGATTTTGTCTTTTGTTTGTTTGTTTTTTTTTTCTTCACATTTTTGTGGTGTTTTCAGATTTTTTTTTTTTTTGAAAAATTGATCAGTTCGTATTTTTTGAAGTAATAATCGATTTTTATGGTATTTTTGATGTTTTAAATCGATTTTCAGTTTTTTTTTTTTTTTTTTTTTTTTAATGAAAATTGAATTTTATAAACGTTTTGTGGTTTATTCCATCGATTAATTTTTTTGAGTTTTTTTGCAAAATGTATCGATTTTTCAAGCGATAATCGATTTTAGGGTATTTTTCAAATTGTTTAAAAATCGATGTTCAGGTTATTTGAGGTTTTTTCAAGTGAAAATTGATTTTATTAAATTTTTGATAAAATTTTTAATCAATTTTCAGTTTTATTCTGAAAGTTTTTCAAGTGAAAATCAATATGTGTGTGGTTTATCCGTCGATTAATAAACATTCAAATATGTAGCGCAAACAACATTCGCTACCAAGGGATCCGACATTCGTGAAAATCTCGTCGACAAGTTTCAATCTTCCATCAAAAATCCCAAATCTCTGCTCTAAAAAAGTTTAAAATAATCCCTAAATGGCTAAAACCTTTTAAAATCAAAATCATTTTATGTACATTTTAAAAGATTTTGAGACTTTGAATAGATTTTAAAAAGATTTTTGGGATTTTGAACGATATTTGAGATTTTGTATAGATTTTAAGAGATTTTTGAGATTTTCAAAATCTAAACAGGCTATAATAATCCCACGAAAATCTCAAATCTCTAGCCAAAAAATCTTTACAAACTTCGCTAAAATCTTTCAAAATCACAAAAATCTTAACAAAATCCTTTAAAATCTTGTCGACGAACATCCCGAATGTCGGTCCCCGGACATCAAACTCAGTCATTGGCGAAAAAAATACCTTTTCTAGCATTTCTCTAGTATGCGAGGCCGATAGACAAAATCGAGCACGGCCTTTCAATAAATGGCAAGCAGGGAATGCGACACCTATCGCTGCGATACCTCGTGCGGTTAATTCCCGCATAAAAGCTCTAATAAAAAAAATTTAAAAAAATTAGTTTTAGTCAATTAAGGTACGAAGA
>JAQFZO010003280.1:0-10269 GCA_034695885.1 Geophilus flavus | reverse complement strand
TATTTAATAAATAAATCAGTGTCCATTCATTCTGACTCTAAGAGCCCACTGAGATCCCCAGCTTTATGTGGTGTAAACATCCCACGTAATAATATTAACCACTAGGTTAGAATGGAATAATCTACTATTAAAAGGGAGGTTACGTGATAAAATCTATAAAAAGCGTCTTAAAATATTCACTGACGAATCACATCCAGGATATGGAAATTTTAGTTGGTCAACATCAGGAAGAAGCTATTACAGAGAAAAGGGATAAGGTTTAGTAAAGTTATGTCATTAAGAGGCATCATTGGCCTCTAGAATTGAATTATAGAATTACTAGAGAGACGAAATAAGTAGAGATATTTAATAATAATAGAAAACTGCATTTTTATTATTTTTTAATGCGAAAAGTAAATATTTTTAAGTTCTTACTCCAATTTTATCTAGAAAAATATCAAATCTATATTTCCACGTTTTGCGTCGATATTCGCTTTGGTATTTCTCTTGTACCACAATGGGCTGAGGCAGCCATTCATCCGATGGTTCGATTGTCGACATCAGCGACTTCTTTAATTTAATACACTTTCTTATTCTATATGTGGCATAACCGAATAATATAACCGGTGTTTTCAATCCATACACAGTAACTATAAACAACTTCAAAGCAGAATCCGTAGGAAATGACAGAGATCCATAAAACATCTCTCCCACACCGAATATCTGAAATAAAAAAATGGTCGATAAATTTTATTTTGTTTTTAATTTTTATTTACTTACCACCAAAAATATTGGTAAGATCAGATAGTAATCAACTTGTAATAAATGAAATAAAACGTTATGCCAACCTGTCATGTCGTTTAAGTTCTTAAAATGACGATTTTTAACTTTGGAAGCAAAACCTGCATTTCAAATGTTGTGTGATATTTAGAAAAGTTTATGAAAAGTAGAAAATATGGGAAAAATGAAGTTTACCATACACGAGCGTTAAAATTATTACTTGAATCGTTGCAATTATCAAAATGTCAATGTTTATTATGTTGAAGAAGTCTTCGATCAACTGCAATGGATTCTGAATAGAAGAATACATATAATGAGCAAGGTGAATGCAATATAATGCTTCAGCCATTAGCTATGAGTACTTAGGCACTGCCAAAGACTAGCGAAGATTTGTTTTAAGCAAATAACCATATGCATAGCCTTTTGAATTCGATACGTACTTGAATGAAAAATAAAAAACCAAAAAGCCATCCTAAAAAGATGACTAAAACACGCATAATTAATGCTCTCCTGCCAACGACGGATGGCAGAACATCCTTCAATGTGAACACAATGCATTCCAATGCAATGTACTGCAGTGAAAAAGAAATTTATAAAAATTAAAAAGACTCAAAACATACGAGAAAGAAAAATTACATTATTCGCTATGGCTTTGGTGGTATAAATAAGCATGAAAAAAATAGACCAAGCCTGTGGATAGACATGGTGAACTGTAAGATTCGGCTCTTCGCGAATCGTCCTCAAAGGTTGCTGCAGATTATTTATCATCAGCTCATATTGCTCCGGCGTCGAAATGAGTAAATACATGTTTGCAAAAGCAAAAACTATGAATGATGTGCTGAGATTAAACATATTGGCGTAAAACGATGAAGCGATGACGTATCTGCAATGAAGAGTAATAATCGAAATTCCATCTTTCATTTCTTCATAAAAATCACTTGTAGAAGTTCGTGTCATATTGATTGAAACTACCCAAAAATATGTAAATTCCTTGTCCTATTTTAAATCTGTCTATGACTTCGTAAACTGCAACACGCCATGTCTGGAATTGCATAAATTGTCATGCGTGCTCGCTTGATTTATTGAGAATTATTTTACTTGGAAATTCAAGAGATAGTCCCAGTATGTTTTGCCTTCATCAATGTCTTTCTTCTTAAATAAGCCAATAATAACTCCATCGAATCCTCCAGAAAGAACGAGAGACATGAATAAGAGTCCATACGTCAAAATTGTTGTTGTAGCAAAAAGAAAGTATGATATCTATATTTCATAAAATGAAGAGATAAAATGATATGATTTATAAAACACTAGGTGCATTCAATCTCAAAAGCAAAAGACAACTTTTACTAAAGTGGCTTGTGTAAAAATCATAAAAACCCACTTATGATTGAATGGATAGGCTTTTAATTATGACTTTTACCACAGGAATTGGCTTTGGCTTTTGCTATTTATAATGGATAATGGATTTTGTTCTGGATTTTGGCATTCGGCTTTTGGCATTGTATTTCTGTAATTACTACCAGGGCATGCTTGCAACACATGACATTTAAAAGTACTTAGTGACCACTCAAGATGACTTCATGGGGTCGGTTATGCACATGCTTGGATTAAAAGCAATTACACGAGCAACTTTTGCAAGAACTAGGAATTCTTAATTTTTGCAAAAATGGCTTTTATGCCTTGGTTTTTACCTTTGATGACATAAAAAACGTCATCATAACGTAAGAAACATGGTCAAAAGTCAAATAAATTTATTTTTCATAAAAGCAGCTTTCATCTGCTAGATTGAATGCATTTAATTATTTCTACTAACCGCAACACCGTTTCTTTGAATCCCATTATGGACGCATAAAAATATAATCAACCAAGCCATCGTGTAGTTCAAAACTGTGTACGAAGAACTCAAATCGTCTGCTCCTAATGGGGTTCTATAATGTTAATAAAAGTGAAGTATTTATCGTATAGCATGATTCTAGGCCATAACATTTTCGCAAATTGTATATTCTGAGAGACGAATAAATCAGTTTGCTTATTAAAATGTATTTTGAATTTTTTGTACTTTTTTTGCAAGGCATTGGAACCAAAACCAAAATAAGTTTTCACCTGCAGTATATTTTTTTGGACTAGTATACCAGTATGTTGGTATTTGGTTTTGGTGAATTGCTAATTGCATTGAATGCATTCCCAAAAACTCGCTACGTAATTAATGACCAAATAAAATTGTTCTATAGATAAATACTTTCCCTAAAGTGTATGTAAAGTATTCTCTAGATGGATTCGAATGGTTTCTTATGAGTAATGAGTAAGGAGTCGCAGTTTCGTTTTGATTGAAGCAGTGCGTGCTGTTCAAGTCGGTCATGTTGAATTTCTCACAGAAGTCTTCTATCGGATGGCATGTTGTATTGTAATAAAACGATTCTTGCTTTTGACAATTTTCCCATTGATCTTTCGTGAAACAATCTGCAATTCAAGAAAAAAAGAATTACATCAATCTGTAGTAATTTTTAATTTATAAAAACATAAAAACATTGTACTTGGCGAATCCCAATAATGTCCACAATTTCCCCACACTGTGAAGTAAGTCAGTGACGCCAATAAGTAATTAATCATCCAAGACAAAACGATCGTATCTCTGATTAAACGTAGATATAAATTGATCCATTGAATGATACCAATTCCTGTAAAGTATACCATATACGTATAACGTTTATCAATCGGTTTTTGTACAGTACAGTATATACAGTCGAATCCGCTTATAAGAGTGGGTTGGGAATTGAGATTCAAGCTCCGGAGTGCTCTAACACCCGAACTCATAAAAAAAGATGCAAGAATTGCTCAAAATGTTTATTTATGTTTTTAGATACTATGAATAAGCTATCATTTTAAGTCAATTTTCAACAAAATAACCCGTAATTTTTTTTTTGCTCACATGGGAGAATAACTGATCCTATATTCCTTACCTATTTCTTTAGGTTTTGTGGTTTTAAGACCTTCTGAAAATCGCCAATAGATAAAGAACATTTAGAAGCCATTATTTCACTTTCAAATCTTGTGTTACGAATAAACAACTACGTATAGAAGGTGTAATTTGCTGAAAAGCTCTCATACCCGAGCCAAAATCACAAAAATAGCCATAAAATTGCTCTTAAAATTTCTCCTTTATCCGGAGTTCTTTAAAACGGACTTTAATTACACGTAAATCAATGGAGGAAAATTCGGGAAATTTGAAATGGGCTTTAATAAGCGGACTGCTCCTTTATGTGGAACTCTTATAGGTGGACACGACTGTATGACTTATCGCGGTCTGTGCGTCACACACCTCCAGCTATGGGACACAAGTTGAAAAATACGTTTACGTTGCTTTTTCCTAAATATTGACCGACTTGTATTTCCAGAAATATTAAGGGTATGACGATTAGAATCAGTAGAACTATTTCGATCAACACATATACGACTATAAGCAAGGAGTGAAATGAGAATTATGTCTACAATAAAAAAGAAATATGTGTAAGATACTTGCATCCTCCATTCAAGAATATTTTATAAGCTTGATCACTCATATGAAAAGGATCGACCGTAGCTAGACATATTATGATGAAAATCGTTTGTGGATGCCTCCATTTGTGGTGTTCCGTAAATGTTTGTCTGTATTCCGGACGCTGAAATCTTTCACTGAATCGCCTGACCAAGAATGACATTTTTATTTAAACTCCATTTTTATGCAGTAACAATGCTGTGTGGGCATTATAGAAATCATTATTTCATTCAAAATTAATGCGGGTATTTCACACGGTTGTTATAATTCGGTGCTATCACAAGATACCACTGTGAGGAGAAACGATATCTGTGTGGCTCCCCCATTACAGTAGGCGACAAAACTTTAAAAACAAACGGTGTTTTAAGTTTTCCTAAAAATTATTCAACTTAAACAAAATTCCTGTTACTCCAGTATTTTGGAGCACATTTTATTGATCTCTACAATGTTTCAGAACAATTTTTTATACTTTATATAGTAATAACCAAATGAGGAAGAAAATTGATTTTTGCCTACTGGAAAAATGGACAAAACTTTAAAAACAAAGGATAAAAACTTAAACAGACACTTGGAAACACAACTTTTATAGCAAATTCCTATTCCATCTTGCCTCATCCATTAATTTTTTTGGGGTTTAAAACTTTAAATAATTATTTGGGCAGTGGTGATTTGGTTTGAGTCTATGGCCATTTTTTAGTTTTTCTACTTTGCGACGAAAATTGAAGCAATTTGGGACCTGAAAAGTTCCCTTAACCTTAATTCTTCATGACCAGCATTATAATCGAGATACTTCATCGAATGATGTGGCCAGTCCAGGAATCCAATGTTATTTCTATGAAGGTTTTTCCTTCGGTCCATTGAGAGCTATTTGAGTTTTTGCTTTGTTTTTTCCATGTTGCTTTTACCAGTGGTACTTATTTCCACTCTGCTGCCCCAACATAATGGAGACATACAAGTATTGGTGTGATAAGGGATTTTATTTTGATATAGGTATTAAAAATGTGTCATAACTAAATCATATTTCGGATTCAGTTTTTATGTCTGTCTTTGTCAGGTCCCATATGGCCTTAGTTGCCATCGGGGATCTTAAACATTATTTTACTACTCTGCATAAAATTTTGATAATTTTATAAGTACCTACAGTAAATTTAACGATTTACTTCTTGAATTGACGGGGACGGTCATTGTCTCTACAGGAACAATGAAATGTAATATGTAAATGAAACTTGTCTCACTATTGTGAGTAGCTTCTCGGGAGCAGCACATCACGCGACAAAGTACAGTACGTCAGTGAAGCCAACAATTACTCACAGACTGATCTTTTGTGTATTTTATTATTTTCATTATTACCTTTCAAAAGCGCCCTCTTTTGTCGAATCTTTCGAATGGAAAGAGCGCCGTTCGAAAACTTATACCCGCCATATTTCACGAACACACGACCATCCAAATTCCGAGTAATTTCCGCTCCGAATCCCCCAGCAAATGAATCGTTTTCGGCTCTTATACTCGTCGTCAGCTACAACCACCTGCGTCGGAGCAGCCATCTGCGCCACATTCTCCGATAAACTCAAGTCTTATCGAGTTCACGCCCAAGCGATATCAGAAGCCGAACGTTCGGACGAATTCGAGCACGAAATGTTCGAAACCGCAGACAAGACCCTCACCGGCGACACTCCGGACGTGAGCCCGATCGGCTCTGCCGAATCCAGCTTCGAGGGGGAAAACCAATCGACTCTCCGACTCCAAACCTCGTCCGAATGCGCGAGCGATTCGGAAGACAATCCTCGCCGAATCGACAATCCCTCGGAGAATTCTCCCGACGCATCACCGGTCGTGTGCCCGGCGCAGAACGAATCGAGCTCACAAAGACCCCGACAACGCGCGATGCCTCGCCTGAATCGAACGATGAGACTCAGCGAGTCTTTTTCTAGTCTCGATCAAAGCGCGCATCAGTTGACACCCAAGCGGCAAACTCCTTTAATGCCGTCGCTGTCCCTCACATCGACCCCGTCGTTTGGGGAAACCCAGCCGGCCACAGATCCGTGGGCGGGCGAGAGTGTCATACCGTGGGAAGGGCCGACAGGAGCCGGGGAAGAGTACAAGCAAGCCGTAAGAGACGTTGAAGGGCTTAAGTCACCGTCCCGACGTTATACGGCCACGCCGAAACGACGTCTGCCGTTCGATTCGTCGGACGACACGTCGGACGACGAACCGGAGGGTACTTACGGTCCAAAACGACGGAGAATTTCAAAGAAGGACGAGGATGAGGCGGAGGAAAAGAGTAAGGCCGAGTTGCAGCAAATTGTGCCGGTCAAGATGACCGCGCAGAAGCAGAAGAGGTGTCAATACATGCGGTGGAAGCATTTCATGTCCGGGCGTTCAATTTTGCCGCATCTGAATTTTGGCTGCAAGAGCATGGGGATCGAAAATGGGGATTTTGTTGTTTGTTATGATAGTTTGACCAGAAGTCCGTGTTGGACTTTGGAAATGGTCAACCAGAAAAGGGTGGATTCGAGGCGGGTCGGCTACGTCATTAATAGGAACGAGGGACTTGTTCCTCGTGAATTTCGTGCTGTCTGTAGCGATTATGGAATGGTGAGCCAGCGGTTTGCGATTAAACATTTGGCCGAGATCGAATATCAGCGCAACCAGTGCGACCTCGTTGGTATGGCGTGTGTTGTTAAGCAGGTGAGTGTCCCTTTTGATGATGGAATGGTATTTCGAAGGAGTTAAAAAGAAACTTCCGGTTGAAATGTGGTACTGAAACTGGAGGGGTGTTTAGTGAGGATGTGTAACATGGTGTCACAAATGTTTTGACTTGATAGTCTAACCGGAAGTTCCACTTTACACCCTTCAAAACTGCGACAAAATTGATTAACGTCGACTGATGTCTGCAAGTGAGTTGGCCGCACTGCGTTAGATCGATTTCGAAGGAGCTGGGACATTACTTCCGGTTTAGTTACAGATCTGAATTTTTGGAAAAACCTTGACTGTAAGTGCGACTCGGTGTTCTTAAATTTTAGAGTTTGTGATTAAACCGGAAGTGGTTTTTTACAGGCTCCAAATTTATAATTTTTACAATTATTTCCCACATTTTTTCTGACTTGAGTGTTGAAAACCAACTGCAGTTAAATTGGGCACCTGAATTCTCAATGTATACTCATTGCTAACTTCCTTTATAAAGTTTTAAAATATACTAGGGAGTTAGCGATTTTTTAGGAATGCAATTCCCCAAAACCAAATACCAAATAAATTTTTAGGAATCGAGTATATTTAGTGCTCTACCACCATGGTGATCATGGAAAATGTGCAATGAAACCATTACAGGAGATAAAATTTACGCTAGTTAACTTTTAAGCTAGTCAAAATCAATTCACACCCTACTTTAACAGTAACACGTTCTGGAATAAACTCACTACGAGTAAATCAATCAAGAGTAATGAATCGTTCGAGTTTCCCTATCGAAATTCATATTAAAACAAATTCATCGACATCACGTGATTTCATCCACCAAATCAGGTCGTGTGGACAACTTTGGTATTGGGGAATTGGATTATCAAAAAATCACAAACTCTCTAGTAGGTACCATTTATAACCATTTAAATAAAAATTCTCATTTGCTTGTTTTCATTTTTAAGGCAATTATGTGCGGAGTAAAGCCAAGAACAATTTGGGATGAATTAAACGACTACACACTCAAGTTGTTACAATACAACAAAAAACTCCTGATATTAACCGGACCTCTTTACCTACCAAAGTATAATAGCTCGCAATTTTTTATAATGTTAAAATAAAGGATCTTCTTTCATTATCCAACAGACGAACAGCTGACGGTCGTTGGATTGTCCGATACGAGCGTAAAGGAGAAAACAACGTCGCTATCCCAACCCATTTCTTCAGAGTTTTGGTCGGAAAGACTTACGACAACAAATTTCTATTGGAATGTTACAAATTCCAGAACTCTGTGCTGCAGGACCTAGACCTCTCGCGCTGCCGCGTCAGCAGACGAGAGTTGGAGAAAGATGTTGGGTTTTCGGTATTTGGTAAAGTGAGCGACAGTATCAGGAGATTTGCCTACCCAGATTGGTACTCGGTGGTAACTGGTAAGCAACTCGAACTCTTAGAGTTAAAAAAACCCTAAAATTTGAGATTTTACTGAAATAATTCATGTTTTTTTCGTTTCATACTCCACAGCAAAATAAGGGTTACGAAGAACAGCCACACACTGCCTGGACCTTTTAGGAAAAATATTGAAAAATACAAAACAAAAAAAAATATAAAAAACAAAAAATAACAAAAAAAAATTTTTTTCTTGCTTTTTAAAAAATCAAACGTAAATCAATGTGTTACTTGTGGAGTTGTGCCAACAAAACTCACCAGATTGCGTGTACAAATAAACAAAAGCATCATTAAAAAAATTTTGTAGCTATTTTTAATGATTTCGTGCAATAAAAATCTCTTCAAAAGCGAATTTAATATGTGCATTCAAAGTTTGTTTAAAGTTTTTCTCTTTGCACGCATTGGCACCATTTTTGCTTTACGGTAAACGTAAAAGAAAATTGCATCATCGTTTGTCCATCGATGCATCGGGCGCATCAGACACCGAAACTGATAAAATGGCATCAAAGAGGCCCGGTAACGAGTCGACCGACATGAAATTACGAACAAAGTCACTAGATTCCCGTCTCGTTTGAAGTTCTGCAATTTTTACCTCGGAATGTCGTCGAAAACAAATTTAAATCGAGAAAAAAACCATCCGATCGGTTGTTTTTGTTTGTTTTCGGCTTTCCTAGTAGTAAAATTAGCAACTATAATAATAAAAAACAAATAAATAACAAAAATGTGTGTTTTGGCTGTATTTGTCACAAACTCTCTTTAAAATGTAGAAAAAAATGTAATTAAACAACAAAAACAAGAGCTTTTATTTTCCACATATTTTTTTTTATTGCAAACGAACCTCACTAGAGTGTATCAAAAGCTAAAAAGCGCCGTAGAAACATCGAAGCCATTACACACAAAACACAAACAATTTCGACCCCAAATTCCAAGTTAAACCATCGACTCCATTGAGGAATCCACACACAACCAATGAACCATTTTCGGCGCATATACCTAACCTCAACCACTGCAGGTCTCGGCGCATCGATCTATGCAACTTTCGCCAACAGAATCAAAGATTTCCTTCGAGTAAACGCACAACCCCCGTGTGGCTCCGATGAATCGGATAATTCCATCGTTCTTTCCGGTTATTCCGACATTTCCGACTTATCATTGATAGAATCAATAGGGCCGGATAGGCCACAAGGTTCACCCCCGAGCAGCGATGAAGTGACACTCATCGATGTCCCTCAACTAAAAGTCCTACCTTGGGGATATCCTTCATGTCAAATTCCACCCGGCGGATCGGACAATTCCAATGTTTTCGGCGCCGGACAGGGGCTAGACGTTTCGGTTAGGTCTGACATATCCTCGGACAGCGCTGACGTGACTCTCACCGAGTCCAATCAACCCCATTTAATACCATTCGGTGCCGATTTCATACCACTCGGTTCTCCTTCCCCCACATCCAATGTGTCACTTTCGGATGTTTCGTCAGGGAGTTTTTCCAGCTATGACGAGTCTTCGGTGTCCGAAAGTGGCCAACCCACGCCCCGTCGACCTCGAGTGCGGCAGTTTGCGCGCAGAACGGGCGGTGCACCTTTGCCCAGAAGACCGGATCTGAACGTAACGTCGACTCCGGTGAAAGAGTCGCGACGACGACGGACCCCGAGGATTGTTGAAACGCCGTCGCCGCAGACGCCGACGCCGCCTTCGCCGCAGCCCCCGTTGACGAGTCCCTGCCCGATGAGGGACGACACCCCGCGGCGGCCGCTATTGAGTTCCTGCGCGATGAGTGTCGACACCCCGTATCCGCAACCGGAAAGAACGATGGAATTATCCGATTCATCGGAGCCACACGGGGGTTGTGCGTTTAC
>JAQFZO010003279.1:0-10269 GCA_034695885.1 Geophilus flavus | reverse complement strand
AACAATTTTTAAATGATTTCTGATGATTTGCGAGTGATTTTCTGTTATGTCCAAACTATTTTCAAATGATTTCAAACCATTTCTGAGTGATTTTTCGTTCTCCTATATAGATCTATGTAAAAATAGTTCTGAAAAGGCTGGAAATCAATTGGTATTCGTCTAAAACTCGTTTAGAAATGGCTGAAAGCCACTTGAAATTGTCAAAAGTAGTTTGAAAAATGGTGGTAAAAAGTAGTGGCTTTGGGGTAGGAACCAGTTAAAAATTGAGGGTATAAAAATGGGTAAAATTTAGATTTTTTTGGGGGAAAAAGCTGGAATTTGGGGGTCGATTAAATGGAGTCTTAGCGAAATTTTGTCATGGACAAAAATATGAACCGGAAATGCTTTTTCTCGTCATGACGAACATTTCCGGTGAAAAATATTGATTTTCGCGATTTTTATCGTCGATATTTTGCCACCAAATTCGTCGACAATTTTCGCGATTGACAGAATTCTTCTTTTTTTTTAGGTTCGTAATTTCGAATTTCTTCGTATAAACGAAACATTCTCGTCAGCAAGAACAAAATTCGCTGTAACGGGGTTTTCAGATTAACGAACCCTCATTATAACAAATTTTAATTCTCAGAGCAATTCGTTATATCGAGATTGATTCAATTGATTAAATAAAATCCTCAAATTTCAATTTTACCATCTATTGTTCCCTTCATCACAAATACAGCGTTAATTTTTGGATTGTCTTCGTATCCCTGCAATATAAAAAATGTTTTTTAAAAAAATATATTTCACCGGTTGTGCGTGTGGAAACCATAACGGATGTTTTAAAAAGCGTCATAAACTATTTCATACGGGAAAAATATCATCCGACCATCTGTTTTATCTAAAAACGCAATTTTCAAGGTCGATAACTCGTTTTTTCCCTTTATAGCAACAAAAATTAATTTAAAACGAGGTAAAAACGCAATTTTTTAAGGTCAGAAACTAATTTTTCTCACTTTTTCCCTTTAAAATAACAAAATCTAATTTAAAACGAGGTAAAAACGCAATTTTTTAAGGTCAGAAACTCATTTTTTCCCTTCAAAATAACAAAACCTAATTTAAAACGAGGTAAAAACGCAATTTTTTAAGGTCGGAAACTCATTTTTCCCTTCAAAATATCAAAATCACAAAAATTCACACAAACACAATTTTAAAAAATTTTTTTCTATAAATTTCAACCTTTATAAAATCAACTCGCAGCCTGCCGACGAAATTCGACTCTTCGCCCATGACTTTGAGCTTTCCATTTTGAATTCTAAAGGGAATGTATTCATCATGCGCAACACTACGTCCAACTTTTTCATAAATATCCAAATCCGTCACGACCGTATGTTCGTTATTCAACGTTATACTGAACACCTGTCAATAAAAAAAAAAAAAACATCAAAAAATCAATAAAACATCAAAAAACTCAACATTTTCCCTCAAATTTCTTTCAACCTTCATTTTAGGTGAGGTGAAGTAAACTTCTGAAAACTTTAGCACCATCACGTGATCACCGTCTGTCTTAATGGGGATGTCGTAGCCGAACGTGTTGTAATGATATCGTTCTGTTTGATACAAAATTTGATCGGCAGGTGGGACTCGGCTAATGATTAATTGTTTGCCAAAATCGGAGGCCGTGCCAACTTTTCCGTGCAATGGATCGCGTTGGTAGTGAATGCCGTTTGAATCGGTGTGCGCTTCGCCGCCGCAGTTGACTGCATAAATCACTTCACCAATTGCGTATGAATAGTCTAGAAATCCTAGGATAAATACAAGGATGGAAAAACACCGGCTTTTTAATGGTTCCCACATGCTCGACTTCCCAGATAGCTGCAGCACGGGAAGAGGCGAGCAGACCGTTTTTCTAAACCGGAAACTAGGATAGCATGATCGCCGTGTTGTTAGAGGCCGGTTGGTTGAAATTTTAAAAAATAAAAAAATCAATACACTTTGTTTTATTAGTTTTCTGTTTGGTTTGCTGTAGTTATGGAAAAGGAATAATGTTTTTTGATGTTGAAAATAGTCGATAATATTTGTTTTAGGAAAATAAGAGATGGTGGGCCGTCTGGTTGTGGGATTGTGAAACGGGTTGTTGGATTTTTTTTTTAAAGAAATTTTGTTTGGTTTTATTTTAGTTATGGTTAAAAATAATGTTTTTAGATGTTAAAAATAATCGATAATGTTGTTTTTTTAGTAAAAAATCGAGTAAAAATTATTATGACGTAGTCCATCTGGTGGTGGAATTTGAAACTTGGTTGTATTTGATGTATCGGTATGTACGAAATGCAATTTTTTTTTTAATTTTATGTTTGTAATTGATTTTTTGATCGATTTTATAGATTACTGCGTCGAAAATGACACAAACGTCAACTCCGATGGTCGTCATCCTGTCCCCAAGTGAAGAATATCAAGAATTAATTATAATCGATGACACCACCAACGAAACATGCGCGTTACAAACACAAATAAAACTGGATAATATCGTAAATCAATTTTATCGAATAAAAAAAACCTTAAAATAACATTTTAAAAAATCATTATAGATACCACAAACACCCGAAAGACCAGAAACAAACGTAGAAAACAAGGAAGAAATTACAAAACAGAAAAATTACATTTGTAAAATTTGTGAGAAAAAATTCAATAACAAGCAAAACATTTCGCGACACATGATCAAAATTCATAAAATAAGACGGGATAAAGAAGGTAAATATAAATATTTTAAAATTTGTAATAATAAATATGTAAATATGAAAAAAAAAATTTATTTCAGCTTTTTCGACGAAGATTTCGTGTAACGAAGTTGGCTGCAGCAAGATATTTCAAAACGTGAAAGATTTAAAATCGCATTTAATAGTCGCCCATAATTTCAGCTTTTCGGAATACGAGGAAGAATTTTGCAATTATACCGATTTCCTGGAATGGAAGAAAAAATTCGAGTCCACCTACAACGTTTCGTTCGTTCAACATTCTGGTTTGAAAAAAGGCTGTGCGAAAAATGTAATTTATTTCTACTGTCATAAAAGTGGAAATTTCGAATCTCACAGTAAAGGATTCAGGAAAAGACGATCGAATAAAGTGGGATTTCTGTGTACTGCTACTATGAAAGTGACAATTGATAATGTAACGAACAAAGTTGTAAATTGTTTGTGCAATGATCATTATGGACATTGATTTTTTTTTAAATGGTTTTTATATTTTTTGTATTTAAATAAAAAAAGAAATGAAATTGTAATTCTGTGAAAAGCCTTTTATTTTCTGGAATTTTTGTGTAATGTGCAAATTTAAATAATTTTTATTTTTAGAAAACAAAAAGGGACTCCATTTATTCGACTCCCAAATTCCCTGCTTTTTTCCCCCAAAAAATCTAAATTTTACCCCATTTTTATTCCCCCAATTTTTAACTTGTTTCTACACCATTCTTCAAATACTTTTTGACAATTTCCAAGTGGTTTTCAGCATTTCTGATCGATTTTTAGACGAATACCAATTGATTTCCAGCTTTTTCCGAACTATTTTTACACAGATCTACATAGGAGAACGAAAAATTACTCAGAAATTGTTTGAAATCATTTGAAAATAGTTTAGACATATAGAAAATCACTCTCAAATCATCAGAAATCATTTAAAAATTGTTCGGAAAGCTGGAAATCAATTGGTAACCATCTAAAATTCGTTCAGAAGTGGCTGAAAACCACTTGGAAATTTTCAAAAAGTATTTAAAGAATGCGGTGTAGAAACAAGTTAAAAATTGGGGGTATAAAAATGAGGTAAAAATCTAGATTTTTTTGAGGGGTGTAAATTGGGGGTAGAAAAAAGTTATTTCATTAAAAAAGTTGATTTGATGTTTTTTCTATGCTTCACATCCCTCTTATCAAAAAACCTTTCGAATATCCGACAAACTTCTGGCGATTCCTTTTTCAGCACTAGACAAATGTATGAATTTCTCTAACCGAATCGTTTACCGAGTAGTTGAAGAAGGGTTTCTTATTAATCGACAACTTTTGCACATGATCACTCAAATCAAATATATGAGCGATTTTCGGGCAGAATCCTCTGGTACAAAACGTATTTTTCTTCCCATTTCTTGTGTACATCCGTGAAGATGGCCAGAAAGTATTTTATACCTCGATTAAGTCTTTCAACCAGATTAACTTGTAAATGTTAACATCTCAAACACAACTTTTTAACATTATTTTAATTCACTTAATCTTGAAAATAGAGAAAATAATTTTACAAGTTCCGTTAAAAATGTCTCCTAAAAACTAATACGCCTCAAACATACGTCGTATGCACTCACAAAAAATGCAATAAGTGAACTTTCTATCCATCATATATATATAATGAATAAAAACTTGAGTACTCGATATATTTCTTTTTTCAAAAATGCATTTCATGTATCAAAAAAGAAAAAGAAATAAATACCATCAAACATTTGTTTACCATGGCCAAAAAAACAATATTAAAAAAAATAAAAGGAGAAAAAACAGAACTTATTGCTACTTACATTCGAAAGTAACTCGAAAACACAAGAAAAAAATGCAACATTAATTAATTACACCACACTGTACAACTAAACCACATCAAATAGACACTATCAAAGTATTTTACACACGCTTAATTACAAGCAATAAATAGAATCATCTTTAAAATAAAATAAAAAAAACCCTTAAATGCTTAATTTGATAATTTACAATGAAAAAAGTAGAATAAAATAAAAATTTATCATTTTGCGGAACCGGATTATACTTTGATGAATATAATTTTACACTTTGCAATATTAAATCCACAAAAAAAATGTTTTACAAGTGATAAAAGGGTTATAGGTTCTTTGTAATTACATTTCCGCACTTCAGAAATACAAATATGATTTTTTTTAAATTTTAAGACACAAATTTTTAAATTTTTTAAATTTTTTAAATTTTATCCACAGATTTTTTTTTGTTTTGCCTAATATTTAAATTGTTCATGAACTGCGGCTGCCCGAATGAGAGTCGCCGTTTCGGCTTTCGCTCGCACTTATTGAATCTGAGTGGTTTCCGTTGTCGGTACTACAACTTCCGTTGCTGTTTGTGTTTTCTGTGGATGGTCTGCGTTTGGGTTGGAACTCTGTGATGATGACTGTTACGTTGTTTACTGTCACGGCTTTGTGTTGCGCACTCGTACGGTCCACGTTTTTTAATTTAGGCCTGTTGGAAGAAGATTTTGAGTTAGTTTTTTGAGGTTTTTGTGGGGAAATGGGCGAGAGAGGACAATATTTTGTAAATCTAAGTAGAGGTGAAGGTTTAAAATTTATAAATCGTTGTAAATCTTTGAAATTTGTTAAAATAAAAGAAATTTTCAGGCAAAAAATTCATTAAATATATCGTGAATTAGTTTGATCAAGGTTTAACACGCAAATAGTTTTTAAATTGATTTATAAATCGTAAATCTGCAAGTCAAGATTTTAAAATTATTGTAAATGCTTTAAAAATTCATGACATCTTCAAAGTTTGTTAAAATCAGAAATTTTCTGACAAAAAATATATTAATTATGTCGTGAATTAATTATTTCCAAGATTTAAAATTTATAAATCGTCCTAAATCCTTTAAATCTAAATTAAATCTTCAAATTTTTTTTAAAATTTAGACATTTTCGGCGAAAAAATTAGTTAATTATGTCATGAATTTAGTTATTTCCAAGATTTGACAATTGTAAATAGTAAATTTGCAAGTCAAGATTTAAGATTTATTTATAAATCTCGTACAGATTTTCCACCAATATTATCCCCCTCTAGGAAATGGATGTTTTTTTTTATCATGTTTGAGGTTTATACCGTGTTTTTCTGACTGATTTTGTTTCTATGCTTCCTTTTTTCTCGCTTTTACCGGAGGATTCTTTCTTGATTTTTGGCTGTGTTTGTGAAAAATGTTGTTGTGCGGCTTGTTGCGCTACTAATTGCGGATTGAGACGAGGTTTTCTGGCGAAAAATTAAAAATTAATATTTTACAAACTTTTATTGCCATTTTCACAAAAAAATGTTGACATAATGTTGTAAATACGTAGATTTAACGTTATTTTTCACTATTAAACCGTTATATCTACATTTTACAGCTATTTTACATTAATATAACATTTCGTTAACGTTTAGTTTTAATAAATGTACGCAGATTTAACCTTGCAGCGTAACATTTTTCAATATCGACCCGTGAATCTGCGTTTTAACATTATTTTACGTTAATATATTTTTTTTGCTTATGAAGGTGCTTAAAGTTGAGAAAAAACATCGTTTCGACGTTTATTTTCAACAAAAATCACTTACGCAACAAACTTCCAACATTTTACTGTATAATTCCAACAAAATTCCAACATCCTGCATCATCAACTTCACCATACAAACCATAAAACACAAACCTTGTTGAGGTTCCTTTTCGTACATCACACATTAAACACTTAAAAGCTTCGGGTGAATTTCTGTAAGTACAAACACTGCAATCCCAAAAATTATCTTCGGCTAATTTCGAATTTCGTTTTGATCTCCTACAAAAAAAACCAAAAAAAAAAAAAAGATTTAAAACACACATACAAACTCACAAAAATTACAACTCAAAAATCGTGTCTAAATTAACTTTTTCCTTCGTCTCCTTTCACTATAACCATCCATTGAGACCTTACAAGCCTAAAACCGCAGACAAAAGCAGTAAATTCCACTTAAAATCAACAAAACGAGAGTTTTATGACAGGAAAATGATTAGGCAAACCCACTGGATTTACTAAAAGGAATTATGCAGATTCTAGCATCTTCCAGCTCTACGAAAAGTGCGACTTTCCATTGAAATAACAAGACACGACTCCATCTTTAAACTACAACCTGCCAGATGCCAGACACGAAAAAAACTCGTTTTTACACGAAAAAATAATTTTTACGTATTAAAAAAATTGGAAAATTGTTTTTTTGGGTGTGGGTGTTGTGATTTTTGTCACTACAACATTTGGTGAGTGGGAAATGTGTAAGGGAATACGTTACGAGGGTACGGAATTGTGTGTTGTGGGAAATTGGATGTGTAAAGTTGTTTATACCTATTGGGATTCTTCTTATATTCCATTATTTGCCAGGAAATGTGAATAAGGGGTTGGATAATCGAGAAAATGTCGGTTTTTGGTTACGCCACTGTGCTGGGAAGTAAGTTTAGAGACGTGAAGTTGATAAACATAGGGTTATGGGTTTCCAGTCGAGTTGTGGATAGGGGATGTTGGGGTGTGACGGAATGGTCGTTCGAAAGTGTGGTGGAAAGTGTTTGGGGAGGTTTTGGTTGTAGTGGTGTGTTTGGGTGGTTGTCGGGAGATGGCGGTGGTTGTCTGAATGTGTTGAGGTGGATTTTGATTTGTAAATCAAGTTAAATCTGGTAAATACATGCAAATCTAAATCAATGTAAAAATCCGAGTAAATCCAAATAAATCTAAAATAAATCCAAGTAAATCCAAATAAATCTAAAATAAATCCAAGTAAATCCAAATAAATCGTTGCAACGATTTAGATCCATGAAAATCCGTGTAAATCTATAAAATCCGTGTTAATCCATGAAAATCCTTGTGAAAATCCATAAAAATCCAAGAAAATCAATGCAAAACCAAGGAAATTCGAGTAAATTCAAGTAAAGCAAATAAATCCAAGTAAATCCATACTTATAATACATTGGATTTACAATTTTGTAAATCTTTGTTTTTAGTTTTTCCCATCAGAGGACGACACAAGTTTCTCACATCAAAATGGCTGAACACGGATGCAAACAAATGAGAATTGGAGGTGAATTTGGCGGAATTAGGACGAAAGACCAGGTAATATTTGTAAACAAAGTGTTAAAATTAAAATGAATAACTGTGATTTTCAAATGCATTTCATTTAGGCAATGATAAATTAGTACAAATTCTTAAAATAATTTAATTCATTTCAGATATCACCTTGCCGCGCTTTCTTCAAGCAAAAATCTCCATCATCGTTTGTGTTGATTTTAAAATAAAAACAGTAAGTAACCACTTACAATCGATAATAACAAATATTAAAATTATTTTATTTTTCAGGATATTTTGATTGAATTTCATGTCACACAATGTAAAATACTGCAGAAAATAATAAGGCGGGTACCTAGAATAAGTCAACAACAAAAAAAAAAGTGTAAAAAATCGATTTACACTTCTTTCTAGTATTAAGAAATGTGATTTTTATCTTAAAGAACAAATATTTACAATTTATACACATAAACATTTCAAGGTTGTTTATTTTTCTAACAAAAAGACAACCGGAAATGTGTATTCAGATCCAGAGATTAATAATTTAGATACAGGTATACTGGGATTCCAAATTCCCATGTTAATCAATCTAAACTCATTAATAATTTGTTAGGTAAAAACCCTTAATGCTGTACAAAACAAAGTAGAGTTTTAGTTGAGTTGAATTTTAGACGTTACCGTGTCACATTAAAATTAATTTTTAAAAAAAAAAAACTGCAGATATGTGCAAAAATTATGCAGTTATTTGGCCACGTATTTTTAAAAAAGTTGTACATAATTTCTGTAAAAATTTTGCATATTTTTTGAATTTTTGCATAAATTGTTAACTATTACAGATTGATTAAATTCAATAAAAATTTTGTAGATTTTGTCTGCAGAAATTATACTGTATAGAATTTTTTAAAAAGTGACCAAATAACTGTAGAATTTTTGCAGATTATCTGCTATTTTTTTTTTTTTTTTGCAAAAAATCTGCAGATTTTTTTAGTATGGTGTACCTAAACGTAAACTTAAACTTTGTTTTAATATTTAAAGACAACAAGTAATAAAAATATATTTTCTTTTATTTTACGCGTAGAAGTTTTCTAGCCGCTACTTCGGCCATACGGGGCCTGTCAAAAACAAAAATCAATACACAATTGTTGCCTTTGGGTGTAAATGATTTATAAACTCAAGGCTTACATTTCCAAAACCCAAATATGACAACTTATAAGTCATTTACTCTTTGAACGCGTATAAATATTTTACGCGTATAATAACCATCTCGACGGTTTTGCATATATAGTCCACGAAATCACTTTTAAATATTTCAGTGATTTGTTATTGCAGTTATTGATCCATCCTTTAAATCAGTTTCAAATGATGAATTAATTAATTAGCATTTTTTCTGTTAAAATAAAGTAAAAAAAAAAAACTTATGTTGACTGCGCCGCTTTAATTATTATCATCAACTACGAAAGAAAAAAATACAAAGATAATTTCCCCTAAAACGGATTAATTGTTCTAAACTTGGGTTTAAAGGTCACTTAAAAGTCTTCTTACAATTAATTAATCCAAGATGGAATGATACAGAGAAATCTCATTTATTTCCATTAGTAGCGAACTACGCTATTTCCCAATTGTGACTCTAATTAATGACTGGGAAGATCTTAAGACTGAAATATCTTCTGCAGTGAGATAAATAACTGCAAGTAAAGGAAAATAACTCTTTTAACACTAGTAGATAATGTTATATGTAATATTGTTGCCTTATTATTATTATTGCTGATTATTATTATTATTGATTATTAAGACTGAGAATTGGATTTGTAATGGAGAATTGTATGGAGAAGAAGAAGGAGAATGATTTATTAGAAATTAGAATGTTGTTTAATTTGTAAATGACTGACTACATCATTTATGATCAACGCGTATACGGGAAGATCGGAACAAGAACAAATAATAGATAAAAGTATTATTATTTATTGAAATGTATTACATCTGTTTTTCCAAACAATTTCATTATCGATGCTTGAAAGCGATGTTTTTTTATTTTGGGCTTTCGGAGTTTAAATTCAATAGGCTTCTTGTATTTGGACTCGTGAATAATTCAATGTGTGTGTTCCACTGAACTGAATTGATAGAACCAGAAGTTTATTTACTTCTGATGCAACCAAGAGTAGCAATATAGCTTTTTCCTGCAACTCCGGGGAATAGATGGAACAGGGAATGCATAATTTGTTCTGGATAATACAGAAAACCATTAAAAAAATACATTTTTCATTTTATTTTTCCCCGCTTCTTCTAATGGAACTTTTGCTTAGTGGAGAGTTAGCAGAGCCGGGACGCCAGAATTTCTTTCCCACGTGATGTGAGGTAATGGTTTCATATAATTAGGGGGTTATGAGATGTGCGGAACTAATTATAAGGGAATTAATTAAACGCGCAAACATTAAACTCTAAAAGGAAAATGTTTTTTTAAAAAAAAATAAGATATA
>JAQFZO010003278.1:0-10270 GCA_034695885.1 Geophilus flavus | reverse complement strand
AATATTTTGATTTCATATTAAAAAAAAAAAAAAAAAATTCAATGCAAGTTTTTGCTTCAGTATTTTTTCGACGGCTTCACTGCGCGGCATGTTTGCATTGCATCCTTAGCACATCAATGTTTGGTCAATGAATTGATTTTTTGAATCAAACCGTCGAGTTTGCACAGCATTACTATGTATTCACATCAATCCAAAACCGTTGCTTAACTAAAAACGCATCCCAGATACTCAGTTTTTTTCCAAGCTTCCTCACTACAGAAGGATTTTTCCAAGTAACAAAAAAAGTGCAGATTTTCTCTGTTTCTGGACAATCTGCATAAAATCTACAGATTTTTGTTAAAAACTACAGAAAAATAGTTGGCAAAAATTGAGGTTAATTGTTTTTACAGATTTTTTAAAGTCACCTAAAAATCTTTAAAAAAATCAACTAATTTTTAATACCGTAGTTACTGTTATGCTACAAGTAACCTGTGTTGGTGTTTGTAAAACACTTAAGCAATTTTTGTTAGCGTAAAATTAACCGTACAAAATGGCTTCAAAGAGTGACCAAAACCTTGTAGATTAACAGTAGATTTCCCGCAGATATTCTGATGAAAATCTTCATTTTTTAAAAAATTTTTTTTAACCAGAACTAAGACTGAATATCTCGGATCCGTTTAAATTATAAAAAGACTAATTTCCAATTCAATATCCCACAGGTTTACTTCAATTCAAAAAGAATGCCGACTACGATGGCTTCGTAGCGGACATGTCTGACCAAACGACGGTCAGCACTGAATTGTATCAAGTTCAGATCCACACACAACCAGGCGAAGGGCATTTTGAAGCATCGCTCAAGTACGATGTCGTCACCAAAACGTTCAGTGTGAAGACATCGGACATAAGTCGTGTAAACAAATACGGACAAGCTGCAGAATGTGTCGTCGAGACTCAAGAACAATTGCGTAAATACTGCTATTGCAAGAATCAAACTACTTGAAATGAAAATGCACTTTGTATTTTATCTTCAAACCTGTTGTTATGCGATTTCATTTGGTTTTAATGTGATTACTGATGCACCTATAAAGAAAAAAATCTTGATTCAATTTATTTTTTTGTAAATGTTAAATTTTTCTGCACTTTAATGTTGATTATTGTACAGTGATGAATTTGTTACGCTAAATACAAAAGAAAAGATTTCATTTTTATTTTCAAAATTTCAAATTACGTAGTGAATTTTACAATTTACTACAAACCTAACTTTATTTTGGTTCATATCACATTGTATATATTACCTGACAAAACTTGAATAAATTTATATAATTTCATTTATATTTTTTTATTTAGAAATTTGAAAATTGTATACTGTACTGTATACAAGTATAGTGTTAGAAATTTTGCATTGTAAATCAGATTTATTTTATATTTAGGTATTTCTTGTGGATCAATATTGTAATTTTTTAATTTAATTAATTTATTTCAACCAGTATGCATCTAGCATGCAGTCAGTGTTCATAACCATGACGTCACATCTCGCGTGAGTCCATAATGGATTTCTTGTTTGGTTTCCTTGCTGACGATATGTTTAGCTCTTTATTGATTAGCAGCGTTTTTATTCCACACATTTGACTTCAACACTTACAGGTATTTTGCAATTATTAACGCTCACCATGCCCACTAGCTTTGCTTCCCCACAAAACACAAATAAACACACAAATAAATAAATATACTTGGTGACTAACACTTCACAGAGTCAATGCTTTAAAATATGAAAATATCAATATTTAAACACTCATACAATAATTATTAGAAACGCAGATAACACTTTGGCGTCTTAGGTTCGGGGTAGCGGTGTCGTGACACCGGACGCGGTATTGAATGCTCTGTTGTCTTTCTTTTTCTAACTCCAAACTCCTCAAAGCATTTCTCATTAATTAAGCAAAATCCTAATAACATGTTTGATATTTCACTTGCTTAATGTTCAAAACACAATTTCGTACGTAATTTTCAAAGAACCCTGCTATAAAAGCACAAAAATGACAGTATTTACTGTATTACTTTCACAGGTACGGAAGATGCGCTGCCGCTGCAGGAGAAGACGGAAATACATTACCTTTATCGCAGTCTACTCTCTCTTGACATTTATATACATTTCCATAAAAAATTCCAATGACATAAATTCCAAACTAGGACTTATAAAAGGAATATTTGTACCACAATCAAATAAAACGCAAAGAAAAATTACTAATACGAATCTGACAACAACTTCCAAAGGCCAGGCATGTGTGCATCCAGATCTAAACCCCAACGATCCAGCATTGGCAAAGTTCTTTAGCCCCAGTTCACCCATCGTTTGTGATCAGGAACCAAACTGGGTTTGTGTCGAGGGCGGAATAATATCACTGTGCAACAAAAAGAGACAAGACCACGAAAAAGTAGAATGCTTCTACCATTTCCTAGAACGTCAATCCGATTTTGTAACCATCGAAAAAGAAAAAATTCGTGTAACGAATGCAGAACCGATATATCTTCGGACGGATTTCTTCAAAGTTCACTGCAAAGACGCTAACGGTAAACGATGGAATAACGTGATGGCAGGAATCAGGAAAGACGAAAAAGTCTTGAAAAGATCGGACGAAAGACAGCTGCCCAACGATTCTCTGGGATTGAACATTCTCATGTGGGGATACGATTCTCTATCCAGAATGACTTTTATACGAAAATTGCCAAAGACGTACGACTACATCACGAAAATGTTGGGTGCTATTGTTCTTAAGGGGTATAACATAGTCGGAGACGGGACTCCGCAAGCTCTGATTCCCATATTGACCGGGAAGACAGAATTGGAGTTGCCCGAAACCAGGAAACGGTGGTTGTGGTTTGCTAATCACGTGGACGTGTATCCATTCGTGTGGAAGGATTTTGAAGATCACGGCTACCTGACGGCATTTGCAGAAGATTGGCCAGAAATTGGGGCTTTCACTTACCGGTTGAAGGGTTTCGACCAACAGCCCACCGACCATTACATGAGGACGTTTTATTTGTCCGCTGTTGAAGAGTATAGCAACCATCATAACTTTTGCTTGGGGGCAACACCGAGACATAAAGTAGTATTTTATTTTGAATTACTATAAAATTTATTAATAAATTGATTATTTTTATAGGTTATGATGGATTGGATAGAGGAATTTTATGACATATACGCAGACAAACCAAAATTCGCGTTTAGTTTTCATCCGAGTTGAGTCATCAACTCGATATAAACCAAATTGGTTCGGCCGATGATGATCTTCGTCAAATGATTCATACTTTGCAATCGCGTGGTCATTTGAACAACACAGTTCTCATCCTGATGAGTGATCATGGGCACCGATTTTCTAAAGTTCGTGAATCACAACAAGGCAAACAAGAAGAAAGGCTTCCTTTCTTTGCGTTTGTGTTTCCATCTTGGTTCGAAGAGAAATATCCAACAGCCATGACGAACTTCAGGAAAAATGCTGAACGTCTCACAACACCATTCGATATTTACTCGACTTTACGCAATATTTTGCGGTTCGAAGGATCTGGGAAAGGAGACGTTAAAGATAGAGGAATTAGTTTATTCAAAGAAGTAAATTTGTAGTTATCTTAACCAAACCTAGTCTCACTCGATTTTTTGTTTTTTTAAAGGTTCCGTTAAGTCGAACGTGTGCTGATGCTGACATCGAACCACATTGGTGCGCTTGTTTAGATTGGGAACCGGTTGGCAAGAACGAAGATATCGTGCAACAGGCAGCGCAGGCAGTTGTACGACACATCAATGACGTCACTGAATTGGAAAGAGAGTTTTGCGAGGTTCTCAGATTGGATAAAATTGTTCGTGCTGAGAAATTTCTTCCAACCAAAGGTTCATTCAATAAAATCGTTCGTTATATTTTGTTAATTTTGGGTTTTCTGTTTTACAGGTTTGCTTCAATATAAAAAGAACTCAGATGCTGATGGATTTAAGGCTGATCTGTCTGACAAAACGAGGATATCTACCGAGTTGTACCAAGTTCAGATCCACACTCACCCAGGTGATGGGCATTTTGAAGCATCGCTGAAGTATGATGTCATTGCCAAAATATTCAGTGTGAAAACATCAGATATAAGTCGAGTGAATAAATATGGACGAAGTGCTGATTGTGTTGAGAAACGTCAAGAACAGTTGAGAAAATTCTGTCATTGTAAAGCTAGGTTCATCCATGTGTTCACACAAACTCACCGCAATCGCCACCACATGGGTGTAAACACAAGTGTGTTCACGCATGTTCACACGCACAAGACGCAAGCTGCAAAGTTTAATCATATTGGAGGCAAACCCTAATATAAACAACATTTAGAAATGGATGGAAATTACATATAATAAGATCAGGTTCCCAATTTCTTATTTAATATTGTTTATTTGTCATATTAATTCGTCTTTTTAAGACCAGAGGCAGATGATGTTCTGTTGCCTTCTTAATTTTGCTTCCTTTATGCTACGTACAGTATACTATACTGCAGTAGTTTGGTCCAAATATCAATCAAACAAGATTTCCATATCCTAAATGTTATGTAGGATAATTCCTTCATAGTATTTTTAGTGTAGTTATTAAAACTTTTTAACTCATATTATATAAAAATTCTGCTGGAATTGTTGCTTTTCCTTTTAAGCTTTGATGACCATGTACTAAAAATAACCAGTTAAGACAATTTGCTCTTTTAAAAACAAATGCAATAAAAATTTCGTGATTTATTATTTTTATTTTTAATGACTTTGCTCTTGAAAATAATTTTTGATTGAAAATATTGTGCTTGTAGTGTAAAGATGCTAAATTCAAATCCGTGTATATGCCTCCCATGCATCGAGCAGTCTGGCGTAGCAAAACCATGACGTCACATCTCGTGTGGATCCATAATGGATTTCTTTTTTGGTTTCCTTGCTGACGGTATGTTTAGCTCTTTATTGATTCGCTCCGCTTGTATTCCACATTTGACTTCGCCGCTTTCAGGTATTTTGCAATTAAAACTATTCACGCACACCGTGTTCATTAGACTTGCTTTACCAAGCACAATAAATAAACACACAAACAAACATTTGTAATAACTAACACTTCACAGAGACTGCTTTAAAATAAAGCCCGGTATGAAATATTTAAACGCTCACAATTATCGTAAACTCAAAGTCAGATAACATTTTGGCTTCCGGACTTCGGGGTAGCGATATCGTGATGCGAACACGGTATTGAATGCTCTCTGTTGTCAAACAGAGGTGTTGTTAGCGTTTTTCTTTTTGTATGATATATTTTATCGCATTCCAAACTCTTGTCTAACCTCTGTCAATTGGTTAGCTGTTGATTCCACGTTGAGGAGGGAATGTAGTAATTCGAAATTTACTACAACCATTTCCTAGTAATTACCGTATGATAAACGAACATCCCAATTTTTGTCACTAAATATATAGTAAGTCAGCAAGAATTCTAGCATTTCTTAAGTTTATTAAGAAAATCCTACGACGTAACAAGTTCGATATTTACTTGTTTTGTTTCGGGTGTTTGTCATAGGACGATCGATCATAAATTGATGTTTGTGCGTTATCTCGTGTTTTGGATTATCTCCTTGATGTATGTGAGAATAGATTTCATTATGCAGTCTCAACTCCCAGCGCCCATGCAAAACATTGCGGTCAAATCGCTGCACTGCACAACTCCATAAACTCAAATTAAAAAATTAAATTCCATCCAGTTGTTTTCCAATTCTGAACTCACAAGTTTGGCTCTTGCTGCAGGAAATTAGATTTATTTTTCTCAATGTGGATTATAATTTGCAGCCAAATTAGAGTTCCGAAAGTTGTCGTTTGCAACCCCGAATCGTCCAAGTATGATTCCAAAATGTTTTTTAACTGCAGCTTCTCCAGATTTTTCTCTCGTGAATTCAAAAACTTGCAGATTAAATGTGATATCGAATTTGTGATGTGCCATGTCAAGTTAGGGAAAGTCCCGAATTACCCAGAAGTCACTCTCATGTCACTAACTGCAAATATCTAATTACCCACGCGATTAAATAGAGACCCGCTCACAACTAGAGGATTACGGTATGCAGTAACTTCCGTAAACCTAGTACCATATTTATTGAAATCCTAATCCTACATACATTGGCAGTCTAAAAAATGTCATTATTTATTGACTGAAATTAGAATAAATTATCTTTTGTAACTGCAAAGTACTTTCAGTCGAATTTAATGTCAAGGATATTAGCAAAAATAGATTTTCTTTATCGCTTATCCAAGTCTAGCATGCGAGTCTATATATAAGACGACAAGACTACATAGGTTTACGATCTATAGGTAAAGTATTTCTCTTGAATGTTTTATTGATCAAAAACAAAACTTAACAATGAAAATATTAAGAGATTGGATTTGATGGGTAACAAAATGTCTTAGTTATTCTTTAGAAACTCATTAGTACTTACTACTTTTCTTTTAAGCATTGATGGCCACTTGCCAAGTGTCAAACCAGAGAATATCAAGCTAATTGAGGTGTTGAAACGACTGTTTATTTCAAAAATAATGAAATAAACATTGTGATTCATTATTTTTCAATGGCTCTACTTTTAAAATAATTTCTAATTAAAATATTACATTTAACTAAAATAAATCAAAATCGTCATGCTTGGCATTTTATCATTTATTTTGGGCTGACTACTCTCCATCTAGTGGCACATTATTAACTACAACATCCCTAAAAGCACTAGAAAATGACAGTACGTGAACTTATTACTTTCAGATACAGATGATGCGTTGCAGAAGACGATGGAAATTCCTTGCATTTATTGCAATCTACTCTCTCTTGACATTTATATACATTTCCATAAAAAATACCAACGACATAAATTCCAAACTCGGACTTATAAAAAATATATTTGTACCACAATCAAAGGAGCAAAGGAAAATTACCAATGCGAATCTGACAGAAACTTCCAAAGGCCAAGCTTGTGTGCATCCAGATCTAAACCCCAACGATCCAGCATTGGCAAAGTTCTTTTCTCCCAGTTCGCCCATCGTTTGTGATCAAGAACCAAACTGGGTTTGTGTCGAGGGCGGAAAAATATCACTCTGCAACGAAACAAAACAAAAACACGGAAAAGTAAAATGCACCTACTATTTTCTAGAACGTCAATCGGATTTTGTAACCATCCAAAAGGAAAAAATTCATGTAACGAATGCAGAACAGATAAATCTTCAGACAGATTTCTTCAAAGTTGATTGCAAGGACGCCAAAGGTAAACGATGGAGCAACGTGATGGCCGGAATCAGGAAGGACGAGAAAATTCTTAAAAGATTGGATAAAAAGCGAATTCCCAACGTTGGTTTGGGTTTGAATGTGCTCGTGTGGGGACACGATTCTCTCTCCCGAATGACTTTTATGCGGAAAATGCCAAAAACGTACGAATATATCACGAAAATGTTGGGTGCTGTCGTTCTCAAGGGGTATAACATACTCGGAGACGGGACTCCGCAAGCTCTGATTCCTATATTAACCGGGAAGACAGAATTGGAGTTGCCAGAGACCAGGAAACGGATGGGCTGGAAATCACAACCGGTGAACGTTTATCCATTTGTGTGGAAAGATTTTCAAGAACATGGATATGTTACAGCATATTCAGAAGATTGTCCTGATATTGGAACGTTTACTTACAGGCTCAACGGATTCAAGGAACAGCCAACTGACCATTATATGAGGACGTTTTATTTGGCATGTTTCAGAGAATACAGCAGACATCGTAAATATTGTTTACGGGCAACACCAAGACACAAAGTAATATTTTATTTTGAATTTTTTATGAGATTTATTAATAAATTGATTATATTTACTGTATAGGTTATGATGAATTGGATAAAGGAATTTTATGCAGTGTATGCAGGCAGACCAAAATTCTCGTTTAGTTTTCATTCGGAGTTGAGTCATCACGACGATATAAACCAAATTGGTTCGGCTGATGATGATCTTCGACAAATGATTCACACTTTGCAATCGAGTGGTCATTTGAACAACACACTTCTCATCGTGATGAGTGATCACGGGCACCGATTTTCTCAAGTTCGTGAATTGCAACAAGGAAAACAAGAAGAAAGGCTTCCTTTCTTTGCGTTTGTGTTTCCATCTTGGTTCGAAAAAAAATATCCAACAGCCATGACGAACTTCAGGCGAAATGCTGAACGTCTCACGACACCATTCGATATTCACTCAACTTTGCTCAACATTTTGCGGTTTGAAGGATCTGGGGAAGGAGACGTTAGAGATAGAGGAATCAGTTTATTCAAACAAGTAAATTTGTAATTTACTTAGCCAAACCTAGTCTTGCGTACTCAATTTTGTGTTTTTAAAGGTTCCGTTGAGTCGAACGTGTGCTGATGCTGACATTGAACCACATTGGTGCGCTTGTTTAGATTGGGAACCGGTTGGCAAGAACGAGGATATCGTGCAACAGGCAGCGCAGGCAGTTGTACGACACATCAATGACGTCACTGAATTGGAAAGAGTGTTTTGCGAAGTTCTCAGATTAGATAAAATTGTTTGGGCTGGGAAATTTCTTCCTACTAAAGGTTTATTCTCTTAAATTTTACTTTTGTTACTGAGATAATTAATTTTGGATCAAATGTATTGCAGGTTTGATTCAGTTTAAAAAGAGCTCAGATGTTGATGGATTTAAGGCTGATCTGTCTGACCACACGAGAATAACTACTGAGTTGTACCAAGTTCAGATCCACACTCATCCAGGTAATGGACATTTTGAAGCATCGCTGAAATATGATGTCATTGCGAAAATATTCAATGTGAAAACATCGGATATAAGTCGAGCGAATGAATATGGAAAAAGTGCTGAATGTGTTGAGAAACTCGGTGAAGAACAGTTGAGAAAATTCTGTCAATGTAAGACACACTTGACTTGAAATTAAAATTTAGGCAGAGGCTATTTTCAGAAACAGTTTCTGAAAATTTATTGTCTAGTACTGGTTTTTGATTATCTTAATTTTTATGCAGGATTATTTTTATGATGAATTTTATAGGGTATTTCAAAGAAGTCTAACCAGGCATTTATTTAAACAACCAGCAAAGTTATCAAAAATCTGTTGCAACCATTAAATAGGAAGTAGTGGGTGGTGAATATACCAGTAAATTTGACCTTTGACCTCGGTTTCAAGGTCATCCATATTCTATCTCGAGAATCGTAATAGATAGTGAAAAAGACAATTAGAAAGTTGTAGAGTACCCTAACATTAGTCTGAAAATGTGTTTTTCTTATATCCTTAGAATGAAATAATTTTGAGAAAAACAAGTTTTATCGACAGATGGCGATACCTGATGGGCGAAATTTTACCTGTCACACGAACTTCAATCTTTTTTACTCAAAATTATTCCATACTAAGGACAACATTCTAATTGACTTTTTCACTCTATGTAATATCACGGTTGTCAGAGATAGTCCAGATGACCTTGAAGCCGAGGTCAAATGTCAAATTTACTAATACCATTGGATTCACCACCCACTACTTCCTATTTTATGGCTGCAACAGATTTTTGATACGGTATGGTAATTTGCTTGTTTTTGAAATAAATGCCTGGTTAGACTTATTTGGAACACTGTATATTTAATATTTTTGAATAATTAAAAATACTTATTCGAGTAGCCTTATACTGTATTTAACTGGTAAAAGAACACTAATAATAAAAATAAACAAAGGTGACATGTTTAATCATCATACGTTTTACAACAAAATGTAACATTTTTATTTGACATATTTTTTTTTTTTAATTTTAAAAATCAATATGCGCATGCGTAGATTTTTTTCTTGCTGTATTCTGGTGTGTTTATTTTTTTATATTAATAATAATAATGAATATAAACAGATTAAACAGTAAACACCAATGACATGTTAACGGTGTAGCAAACCGTTACGTTCTTGTCGAAGAACTAGGTTTAAGATGACGTCAAGTAATATTGGTCTTTTACTGAAGTCTTTTTCTTTAACAGATTTCAGTCCTGCCATGAACTTTGCCCTCAAAATTGGACTCGAAATTAATTCAACAGCATCATTTTCGTAGAAACTGCGAAGATCTTCCGTCAATTCTTTTGAAATCACATGAAATCTCGCGGCGCTCATGAGAACATTTAGTCTTTGCGTATCGTCGAGATCGCCAAACAACAACCGCAGGTTGTTAACATCCTGACACTGACACAGACTTCCACAAATCATCCAGAAATTACGAGGATTATCGTAATATATTTT
>JAQFZO010003277.1:0-10271 GCA_034695885.1 Geophilus flavus | reverse complement strand
GAGAGGGAGGGTGATATGCATAAAATATATTTACCTCGGGCGCAGAAACAGAAACATTTAACTCCAATGCAGAATAAATACTCGTAAAAATGCTCAGACTTTGCAGCATCGACTGCATTTCTTCCAACAAACCCATTAACAAAAACCAATGTTTAACATTTCAGTGGACGAGTGCTTCCACATTCCTTAGCAGTGCAATTATTTCACATCGCATTGACCATCGCCGCCATTTTATACATCAACATACCGCAACTATCCATTAGATATTTTTTCGCTGCAAGCATTGTGATAAACGTAAGTTGCATCTTCACTACATAAACCGAAGATCAATCACGACTCCATTACCTGATAACGTCAAACTCTTTATTCCAGGGCGTCGTTGTTTTCCTTCTGTACGGGATCGGTGATTGCATTGTACGTCTTTCGAGACAAAACAGTCGAATGTTCGACCGACAACTTTAAACCCTTTTTCATTTTTCAGTGCACCTACTGCTGTTGCGAGGGCGATTTCTCCACCGACGAGATTTCACCTGTAAGTTGTTTACCGAGCCTAGTCTTTTCATTGATCTCCTTCCTTTTATTAATAAATGTTTTCCTATTTTTTCATTTGAAAACTTTAGGAGCCTCAGGCAATGAGTAAGTTTTCACAAACTTCATTACATTTTCATTTTAAATGATAGATAGATAGGTAGATGCATTTGTTTTCACCTTTATTTATTTCTTGTCATACTCTATCGATTTTATTCGAGTGATTTCGCTGTGGTGGTGTTTACGGGGTTCGTAGCTAGGTTTCCACTTGTGTTTCCACTAGTTACAACGCAAACGCAACAGAATGATGCATTGTGGGTAATCTGCAAACGTATGCATGCAAACTCCATGGGTGGTATTGATTAAAAAGTCACAAATGCTTTTCCTTCAAGTTTTTGAAGAAAAATGCTGTGAAATGTATGAATAAAGATTTTAAGCAAATGGTTTTGCTCTGTTAAAAATTAGCATTTGCTTATACAGTATATAGCAAAGGTCTTGCTTTTTTATAGCAGTTGCTTGAAATTGAGTAAATGCTTATGAATTAAAAGTAGTTTAAGCTAAAATTTTGTAGCTTCCAAATTAGTAACCTTAAAAAAATTGAAGCATTTACTTCAAAAGTTCAGCTGAAACTCATAAGCATTTACTTCTATTTTAAGCTGATGCTATCAAAACAAGCAAAACTCTGCTATTGTAGCAAATTTTACTATTTTTAATGCAGTAAAACATGTGAATAAAATTTTTATTCATACATTTCACAGCATTTGCTTCAAAAACATGAAGGAATACCATTTGCTACGGTACTTTTTAATCATACGATCCAATGACTGCAAGGATGATGCTGCAAGCCGCAAAACGTATGCAAGCAGCAAGGTTTCGACGAATCACTCCGTTATCACGTTGCTAAGCGACGTTTGTTATCGAAACAAGAAATGGTGGACGAGGAACTCATTGAGCAGTAGAAATGCTACACAGCCACAGTTTAAAACATTAGGGGTAATCATTTATGTGTGAATCAATGTGAATGTGTGAATTATATAACAAAATTAGACCTCGTGCGTAGCAACTTCTACGATGTCATTCACACATTCACAAATGACTACCCCTATTGGTTATTTGCATCCATTTTTTTTTTATAGTGTTGACATCACCAGCCATCTGGCTCTTGATTGGCTGTTGCTTGCATTTACTGGAAACAAGTGAAAACACATTCGCATTAGCATTGCATCTAGAGGAAACACAAATGGAAACCAAGCTTATCGCTTTGTTTTTAAAGCGCAAAACGCCGTGACCCATGTATTGAAATTAACATGGGATTTAAGAAATAAAACGTAAATCATGTTTTCCAGACGATAAAAAATGAACTTAGTGCAATTGAATGTGATGGTAAACATGCTTTGCTCTGAAAAAGTGTGTGGGAAATAATAATAATTTTAAATGTAGGGTTTTGCAGTGTGAAAACAAGTAGCTTATCTTCGACTCGAAAAAACCGCAAAACGGCTGTTGTCAAACCATTGTCGTACATTAACTCTCGGGAAGAGAGAAAATGAGGATACTTGTCCACATAGCGCGATCCACACACATTTCTTGATAAAACATTTTTATAGTATAATGAAAAAAAAAAATTCTCAGCCACGTATGACCGAAAATAACTTTTTTTCTTTTTTATTAGCACAAAGTTTTTCTAATGCCCTTAATGGGGTTATATACAGTTGGAATGGTTTTACTCTGTACCCTACCAAAATCACGTTTCATATAGCGTTAATATATTTTTTTTTTGGTCGGTGATAAATGCCACGCTTGCAAGGTCGAAATTTGTATTTAAGGTTAAAGCTGAGTGTTTAAATTCGAACCGATTTCTGTCAGTTAAATGTGTCCGTAATGATTGATATGTCTTTCACTGTTGGACTATTTATGCACGGAGGTATATGTGGTCGATGCGGTTTGTTAAATGGGGTTTAGATGTTGTGATAAAGGCTGTACTATTTACCGAGCTGTGTTTTCAGCTTGACTTTACCACCGCAGTTAATTTATTTCTTTTTCTAAGTTCAAATTTTCTTACTTTGTAATGCTGAGCAATTGGTTTTCATGTAATAAACTTTTCAGTAATGAATGAGAATCGGGAGATATAGATACCGTAATGCCCTATAGGCACTATGATGGAGAAACTAGTTTTTAGGAACTCGTGCAAACACTTCTAGTTTTATTTTAAGCTAGCTTAACCCTCAAAATACCAGCCATGCGTACAAGGGTACCCAAGGCACTTAATGCGTAGGAGAATTTTTTTCCTATTTGACTTTGTCTCTATTCTATTAAACATTATTCTATCAAATTTTCACATGAAAATTTTAAGAAATAATATTTTCATTAGCCTTGCAATTTTTCTACCCCTTGAGCTTCCAGCATTATGATCTGGTTGATTTCCAGCGATACTCACGGCGCTTGAGTTTCACTTTCAACGAACTAAAGAAGGCGTTAATTTTAAACGTATTGTCTCGGCAGACATGTTTGTTTTTACGTTACCATAGTGTTACCTATGGGTATGTGATAGGGAAGACGTGATTGGTTTGAACCTGCACACTAGCGGTGATGGGGAAATTTAATGCTGCATCGCTTCAGCTCTGTGGTTGGGATTTTTGTGTACATTTGTGTTTAAGCTGTCTCAGAAATGTCTAGCATAGGTAGTGCGAGTGGGATATTAAAGTCTACAGTGGCCGCTAAGACCATACGGGAGCATAACATTAAAACAATTCCTTTAGAAGCAAAATTCTCAAAATACATCCAGCCCAAAAAAAACTACTCAATCACATAAATACCTGCCAAATCTTGGAATAGGGAAAAGTTTTTTTAAATTTCTGTCACCATTCCTTATCTAATCCTTGGTTTGCAATATTAGCTTCTGTCAAAGTTACCGCACATAGGAATGAAGTGCATTGCAGAAGAATTTGACGCTCCGTTAAAGCAACAACAAAATTGAATCAATTTGTAGATCACGGATACTTACTGCTAATGAAAATGTCATCAGTGATGTCACTGCTGGTCACACTGACATTTTGATGATGGATGTCATCAAATGTGATAGAAACTTGTTCCCGTGCATGAGTTGCTGCGCCCACATCAACAGTATATTGATGCCTATGCACTATCATGTGTATTACCAGGTTGAATATTGAAGTAACTATGTAGATGATGGGTAGTACTAGTATGATTAAAAAGTAGTATTACTCTAGAGTAAAAAGTTAAGCCCTAGCGAAATGGGTGCCAAAATTGGGTGCCCATAGTTTTGGGGCCTAACTTTAGGCGCCTAAACCTTTGCCTGAGCAAAATGGAAGACAAAATTTGGCAGTTATGCATAGTTAATACGATAGCTTTATACATGAAATAGCTAGAAAAACAATAAGTTAGGCATCTAAAATTGGCAACAGTATAGGTAATTGCCTACGGGTCCTCACTAGGGCGATTTTGCAGAGAAGCCTACTTTGCAGCATCAGCTGTTTTTATTTGTTATTTTTAAATAGTTTGAGTAAATGACCTTTTTTGGAATATCTGAGAGAGGAAGGGGAGCCTAGGACATGACTTCCTATGGGTGTTAATTGTTAAATGCCCAAGTCCTGCCTAATGAATTTAGTACCTGGCCCTTTATAGAAAAAGTTTGCCAACCCCTTTTAAGTTCATTGGTTTCGCAAGTGAATTTATTTTCTTTCACAAGCAAACAAAATATTAATACATTTTTCCTTTTTTAAACCAATATTAGCAATCACCAAATTCGACCCTTCTGAAGAGTGCCTCATGGAGAACAACATCGAATCTGTGATGATCAGTGATAGACGATTCAGGACAAAACGTGCGTTGAAACTAACCGAAGGAAAAATGAAAAAAAGCGAGGACTTATTACCCGATGTCGCATCGAACCAAACACCAAAAAATCGTCAAACGACCAATAATTCCGACGATCAAAACGACACCAACAACGATCATTGCGAAATCACATGCTTCAATTCCGCAGCATCGACATCGGACGATAAACCCGCGGACGAACACGAAGAAAATAGTGCGTCGCTTCTAGCTTACAAAATCAACCAAAAAAAATTCATCGGCTGTCAACTACCATTGGAATTCAAGGGAAGGACCTTCGGAAACTTAGGCACGGTCATAGAATCCCCGTTAGAGGAGGAAATGAGCGCCGCATCGAAAAAAAAACCTCCGCCGATCAAGCCCAAACCGGGCAAGTGTTTTCTCACCGACACGGAGACGTCTGGCGGCGAAAATAAAAGCCACAAGGCAAACCGCGTCACTTTCGGTCCGGTTTTTAACGTACCGATCGAAACGGACGAAAGTTTTTGTGACAAAGTGACTTTACCGCCACCTTTGAGGTTCAAAGACCCTTCTCCGGGTTTGCTCAAGACGCCTCCGCGTCTTTTACCGCCGACCCTACTCAAATTAGACAGTATTTTTACGGGATCGAGGGATTTGTGTTCCGGAAATTCACCGGAAGAAGATTCCGAATGCCCATCTCGCGAAGTGTCTTCACCGGATTCCCATGACACTGCCGTATGATTTTCGGCCATTTTTATCCCCAACCTTGTACTGTTTCTAATCTGATTACTGTTTAAATTAATTCTTGTTTTTCTATTTTTGTTTTTTCTCTCTCTTTCGTTTCTTTTCTAGAGTTGAGTATAAAAACCGGAAAAATGACGGTTGTTGTTGTTTTTGCACCAGTGCCTCTGACGTCACGAATATGGGTGCGAAGAAGTGAAATTTTTTGGTTGTTAAAAAGTTATAAAATTTGAAATTTATTAATTATCGTTGTTGATGATTTGTATTTGTACAGTTTTGTTTTTTGTTGTACAAAAATTGAATTTTGTTGTTTTCTTTTTTCTTTTTATAAAAGAAAAAATATGAGTAATATTTTTTGTTTTGATTTGATATTGATATTGTCGTAGTTGATTGTGAAGGGAATTAAATTTTTCGAATTTGATTAATTTGGTTTTGTTATGAGTTTATATTATGACGGATTATGATGTTGCCGTTTTAAAAAAGTGCATTAATTATTTGTCCAATAATTATGGATTAATAAAGTTTGTAAATTTTGTCTTTACAAATTTACCGTCGTGGAGAGATTAATTGAAAAAAAATGATTTGTTGCATGAGAATTATTTGAATCAAATTTTTTTTTGACAAATGTCAGTCGAGAAGGACAATTTTCCTAAAAATTCATTACTGATGTCATAATTGATGACATAAATTGGTTCTTTTCAAAATTTATCACTTAAATCTTTCTTAAATGGGATTTATAAATCGTAAATCCGCAAGTCAAAATTTAAGATTTATAAATCTCGTATGGTACGCATTTACCTCTCATCAGCAAATCATGTAATATATCATCTAAAAATTTTAGAAAAGTTATTTACACATGAAAAATGAGAAATTTAACTCTAAATGCCCATCGCTAATCACACTTTCAAGCAAAATAATGTCCATCTGTCGGTAAATTTTAAAATTAAGGTTGATAATAAATCTGATTGGTACTTGCATGGATTAAAAAGTAAAGATAGCTGCCGATAAAGTTGAGACAGAAAAAAAATCTCATTTCTCCTAAAACATCATCACTCCGAACCTTTAAAGAAAAATAAGACGAAACTGGCGTATTCCATATATTATTCATTTAATAAATTTAAAATAACGGGTCGATAAGACGGAAGAAATAAAAATGAAAAGGAGAGCGGTAAGTACAGTACGTTGTATATTTTCAACTTTAAGCATCAACCAGTGATTGTGTGTATCGAGGTTTTTCTTTAATTAATTTCGCACGTGAATAAACTGCAGAAAAAGGAGGTTGACGATTTCATTAGATACAGGAGAGAAAAAAACTAGAGATAAATTACTTGATAAGTCGCAAAGAGATTTGTTTAAAGTTCTTTAATTTGTTCTCTTTCAATTGTACTTTGCCATAAAATTAAAATTTTATTTCTTTTTTTTTTCTCAGAGGCGAGTGTGACATCAACTTCGTGTAATGCCACTTAATTGAAGGACAACATACCTTTAACTTTGATCAATTTGAAGAGGAAACTTTGTCAAGTTCATAAAGAGATGTTTGAAAATAAAATTACCATTTGAATTTCCAGACGTGCAAATTCAGAAACTGTCGTTTAGATGTAAGGAGAGATAGTCTCGTTGATGCAATTTCCTTTCTGCAATGTAAACTAACTTGTTTGTCCATCGTGTCGTTTTCAGATTACTCTTCCTTGCTTCGAGCTTTATTTTAAAATTGCAACTCCCAAGCCTAATTTGAATAAACAAATGAAGCTAAAAATGGATCAAATTTTACTTCTGCTGGCTCGAATGACGTAAGTAGATTTTTATAAAATTTTACTGTGAAGATTGTTAACAGGTTGTGGGACAGCCTTAGCTTTTTTAAGTTTGAAAAGTCGATATTGCCTAATAGATGAGTCACTCGCACTTGAGAGTTGTAAATGGTAGTAGAAAAGGTTGTTTATCAGGTTTGTGGTGTCCTAGCAAATTTTTTTAACTCCCAATTAATTAATTCCAATGGCAGAATAAAGAAAATATAGTCAACTCTGTGAAATCTGACCATAGTGAAATCTGGACAGAAATTTGGGCAACAGTTAGGGTCCTTTTTTAAAATACAAAGGAAGAAACTCGGACAGCTTTTGGTAGGTCCATTGGTGTCTGAATTTCAAAGAGTTGATTGTGTTTAATTGCAGTATCTGACACTTCCGGTTTTGTCAAAAACATTAACCGTTAAATTTACACATCAGTTGTTGATATTTTGGGTTAGGTTAAGTTAGGTTTGGATATTAATGACCAGAAACTTACAAATTTATTGATTTTAAGTTTTGATGAAACCGGATGTGCCTGATACAGCAATTACACTGTTGCATGTACCTTATTTTGATGGATATTGCATAGAAATTGTAAAGTCTGGTCTGTTTGGCCCAGCAAATCCATTTTTTATTGACAGCTGTATTTCTTTGGTTTTAAAACGTTGGCCCTCAATTTTCTGTCCACACGCGGTCTTAAGATTAAAATTCTGGTTACTTCTACCACTCAGCCACTATTTGGGGTAAACTTCGAAGAATGGAAGCTAATCAAGAATATCGGAACAGTGATAAGGAGCGTGTGGCATAGTTAGTCAATTTTAAATTCCTTCAGTTAACGTGTGATCACTACACGGATGTTGCGTGTATGGACTGACTTTATACTTCCTTCTACTCTGTAAAAGGTGGATTACATTGTGTATTGATTTAGATTTTTTTCTTCAAAACTACAGACACCTGCCAAGATAGCACGGAAAGATTTAACACTGTCAACACTGTCGGGTATTTAAGTGATATGAATTGTTGTTTAGGTAACAGTGATAAAAGTGTATTGTAGGGAAGTGATCTTTGTTGTTGGAAAAGAAAGGAAGGAGAATGGCAAAAAATATATACTGTATTTGGGTTTTATTTATTCGTTTGGAAGTTCATAAGGCATAAGATAAGTTATATGTCTGGTCAGCGCAAACTCCATATCTAATTATTAAATTGTGTCTGTTATAACTTTTTGGGGGAAACGTTTAATTGTCCAAAGTATTCTAGTCACAATTTGGTGAAATTAACCGGAATCCACAAGATATGCAAATTAAGAGTGTTAAGAAAGTAGCAACAGGAGACGATAAATTAAACTCGAGTGTGAGCTCACAGTGTGCGAAACCAGAAGTCAAAAATATGGAAATGCTGCATAAATTGGAACTTGCGCTTTTGCAAATTTCGTTAATGCTGACATCCAACCGTGCCCTCTACTAGTATTCTTGATTTCCTTGGGTGCTGCATCTCACAATCAAGTTAATTTTTCATGTTTCAAAGTCTCCAAAATTCGGATGGTGTCTTAAACTCGAGAAACAACTATTGACTGATTTCTAAATTTTTAGTGAACATTCCGTATGCAAAAGGATTTGAATGTTGCTTGCGGTTTGTAAATTATAAATATGTTACTCTCAATTTGAGCAAGCAAACTGAAGTGTTGCTAGAGTTTTACACGATGATTTAGGAGCCAATAGACTATATGATGATTAAGAAGTGACAAAGTTGTTGCACAAACACAACACTGAGTCTTCTTGGTTAAAAACTTCATCTTAATACACCAACTTTAATTTTATCAAGAAGAAACTACTCATAATATTATATAAATCCACCCCCTAATTTAATATTTTTCTACAATTCCAAAATTTCACTACCTAACCAAATTTATTTTCCCACTTTAAAATTTATATTTTTGTGGCCACGGACCCAAGGTATGTAATTCGGGCGGTTATTACCCAAGGGCATGATATACCCCTAATGAAACATTCTATGCATGGAAAATGAGCAAGTGGTGAAATATTTCTCCTGATTTATGACTTATATAAAATCCCAGAACTTTTTTTCTTCTTCTACCTTCGTCCCTTTCCCCTTTTTCCATTTTTTAAATTTTTATTTATATTTTCCTCTCATGTTTACATATTTCAGCTCTCTAGCACTTAATTAAGAAAACTCTGTTTTCCTGAATAATAAATGCTTGTAGATTATCAAAGAAAGCACAATATACAGAGCTTAGCAAGGATGAGATTGTGGAAGTATAAAAGCGCAACCTCAATTTCTCTCGAGGTTTGTTCGCTTAATTTTTAACCTTTTTTTTAAATTTTTAAACTTTAATTCGAGCGTGAAATACCGAAATTCAGAAAATAAAACGTACAAAAAAATTTTTTTTATCACTTCGCTTTGAAAGAATTTTTTTTTCTTGTTACTTGAATGTAATCTAAAAATAAGTACACGAGGTCTGGAAAGGAAAGTTGGGTTCAATTAAATTGATGTCGAACAAATTATAACATTGTCTCGGAACGGTAAGAGAAAAGTTTCAGGTGAGTGAATCACTACAGTTTTGTTAAGTCGGGGAGATTTAAGCTGAAAAGCTCTTTGCCATCCTTGGCTGGGTTTCCTTTGGTGTGCGACCTGGACTTGATAAACAACAAGTAGTAAATCAGGATATACACTCGATACATGTTCCGTAAAGTATGGGTGGGAAAGTAAAGGGCTAAATTTAGGAGCTAATAAAGAATGAAGAGTTTCGTGTTCAACAACGTTTTACAAGACGTGCTCGTCTTTTAAATAAATAAAAAAAACAATTTATGATATTGGCTGAAATAGGTAGAATCGATGATGCCGGGAGTTCTTGAGTGGTGTGAGTGGTTTCATCAGTGAGAGGTTAAATTTAGTCGTGATTTAATCTAGAGATTGAAGTTTTTTGCAGCGAAGAAAACAAAAGGTTAAATTTTTGTGTTATTAACTGATTGATTGGTTAGTTTAGTTGATGTGTTTGAGTTATGGTGTATTATATTCTCACAATAAACCTCCTTGAGTGCATCAACAGAGTCTTGATGTTCAAAAAGTGATAAAAGAAATTCTTAGTGAACCGTTAGGAGCTGATTCGCAGTGCTTTTTCAGCCGGTGCTATTGACATAAAACAGATAGAGTTCAATTAACTTCCAAACCCTATTACAAACCCTATCTACGGAACTCCATTCTATCCAAACCTTTTATTACTATGCTCTCGACTGTACTTTAATACTGGGAATTTAAATTTATTAAAATTGACGCGCTCTCGAACTGACTTTGAAAATAACTAAGACAAACAGTAGGTGAGTTCATAAATGAATTTAAACATGTGCATTTCGGTTTACACATGTGCAACTATGTGTTTGCACACAT
>JAQFZO010003276.1:0-10272 GCA_034695885.1 Geophilus flavus | reverse complement strand
AGTGTCCATTCATTCTGACTCTAAGCGCCCACTGCGATCCCCAGCTTTATGTGGTGTAAATATCCCACGTAATAATATGTTCATACGGTAAGGGACGTTATTAAAAGTACAGACTACTTAACTTGTGTGGCATCTAAAACATATCGGAAGGGAAATAGAATGAAATTCGATCGTGGCGCAAAAAAACGGATGAAAACCGTTAAGATAGGAGTGAGAGATAAGACATTGTAGGTTATAATGTCTGTATTATGCCCTTTTTGTGCACAAAAACGCCACTAGGAGTGAAAAGAAATTGATGTACGGTACGGTAATTTGATTGCCTCCAAAGGTGAAAAAGAACAAACTTTGCAAAAATTTATTTTACGTGACATTCTTGCAAAAATGACCCTTCCGATACCATTTACAATTTTATACCATAAATTGGTTTACATCGCATGTGTGCTTTAGTGTCAAGTGTTTACTTTTAGTTTCAAATGTCGACACTAGATGGCGTTGAAAAAATTTTATACGTGAGTGAATGCACGAATCTTCGCAAAGGTATAAACGTATACCGTACGTATACGTTTATCGGAAAGTGCGCAAAGTCTCTTTTAACACAAAGGTATAGAAAGGTTTAGATAATTCATCTTTTTTGTCCAATTAATTACTTGGTCGAGACTGAGGTCGTGAAATGATGTTTATTTTCAGAGAATGTGTGACTTCCGACCTTTATTAGTGTTGTTAACTAATTTAAACGACAAAATTATAGTTCATATCTCTTATATCTACTTTAACTCATAGGGCTTTAGTGTGCGCATATCTTTGGCCAAGGGTCAATTTTTTTTGTTAAAAAAAACCATTTGATGTAGAGTAAAAAAAAAAAAAAAACCTAAAGTACAAGAAAGAGGAAGGTTAAACACATCTCCCCCTAAAAGTTTATGGCAATATCTTACCTGCATCACTCAAAAATCAACAGTGTCAAATTAGGGTGGACAAAACTTTGGCCGAATGGAAGAAAAGCGTAAATAATCACTTGAAAACTCAAGTTTTATGGCAAATTCCTTCAAAACATCAATACACCATTGATAATTAGTGTATACTCGTTATGAAAAATTGAGGGTTCTATGAAAATTGCTCGTAAAACGATGGAAAATTGCGTTCATTTGCAAAAAATTTTCGTAGCAAAAATAAGCTATATTAAAAAAAGTATGACGTGCAATAAATTCTTCAATTGCGTACATACACATTTCAGAAAATATTAGAATGTCAATCATTTTTATTAGGTACCTATTAATGTCATTCGAGTTCCGCTTGCTTCATTTTATGTTGATGTATGTTTGGCTCCGGTTTCTGAACTGAATTTTTAATTCTATTTACAGTCAAAGTAGATATTACACGTAAGCTTACATAGTATCACAGCCAATCATGGTCAGAGATACAGTAGGGTGGGAAACCCAAGAATTTATCAAGGGCATCAAAAATTTAAGGTGATATTGTATTATTAATCCTCAAGTCCTTTTTTTTCTTTGGGGGTGGTGTATATAACTAATTTCCCCAAAAGGTGAAATACTAATATTATACAAGTTTCTCTGTGGATTAACAATTATTGTATACATTGATTATAGATTATGATTATAAACAAACAAACATACATACATACATACAGTATACATACATAAAAAAAAATTAAATTAAATTTTATTTCAATATTTTGGGGGAAAAGTCAGGGAATTAGGGGGTGAGATAAATGGAACCCTTATTAATACAGTAACAACCCTAAGCTTATCCGATCAAACGTTCGTTTCCTCTGCTGCTCAGTCTCTCTGCCTCTCTCTCTCTTATTGTCCTTCAAGGCTCACATTATTACAAGTTTCATATCACTACATTCCAATTTCCATTGTTCATTCATCACAATATCATTTCAACAAAATCCGATTCTTACATAACAACGACAGCATCAATTGAACATCCATTCCAGACTTAAATGTTGTGTGCATTGGGTACTCACAATGAAGAGGGGATAATGCGAAGAATGGGACCAAAAAAACTATTAGGTGAACTACATTTCATAATAATATTTAAAAACCTTAGGAAAATTATGTTTACGGTTCTTCATCGGTACCGGCTTTGGTTGTTTCCTGTTACGCCACTGCCAAAATGCCTTTAATGATGGGAAAATTTTGTTGCATACAATTTGATTCATAATCAACAGAGAAATTCCAAGACCGATGCCTAGGGCATTTGTAATGTCCGACACGAACGCAACTACGGAATATTGGTAACTCTCGATAATCACTGGGATCTTGTTTGTCAAATAAGACAAGAGGACTCCTGTTGTGGCCGGCAAGGGGCTTGCTAAAGATAAAGTAATGGTTTCGTAATAAATGAATTCACAAAGCGGAATGCAAGAACATTCTTTTTCAACGTCTGTTTCCAAATAAACTTTGTAGTAAAGCTCTCTGACCATTTTAGCTTCGGTTGCAGTAGAGCAGAATTTAGTTGTGTCATCCTTGATCGCAAATGGCATGCTAATAAAGAGGAAATAGATTAGTTTTCAAAGCTGTATTTCTACTACCCCTTCCCTAAAATATGCAATTGGTCTTTTTTGATGGCTCTCGATAAAAATGGTTGCCCATCAAGGAGATTTTAGACCCTTACATGTACTAAACTACCGTACTCTGAAGTTATTTACGTACCATTCTAAAGAAAATTCTGGGTGCAATGATTTTTTGAAAATCGGACCCTCGAAGTCAATTACATAACTCCATTATAATAACTTTATTTGAAGCTTACTTACACCCATACATCCAATTTAGAAAAGTCTGCCAAAAAATCAAACATTCTAAATCTGTTTATGTTTTAATTTTATCTCATCTTGTTCTTTGAGTTATTGGGAAAATTGTAAAACTCATTTTCGAGGTTTTTAATTCTATTCTCCAACACTTTTTCACCAAATTTCAATTACTTTACACGAAATGATAGCTCTGGTGAGCCTTTAAATCATCCTAAGTCAGTTTTTTAATATTCATTAAACGTTTAAAGAAATTGACGTTTTTCTAACCAATAAAAAGAGACCGATTGCATATTTTAGGGAAAAGTTGGTAGTACTTTAACTTTTAGATAGGTACCTGCACAGTTGATGCTTCTTCATTTTATCATCGAAACATGAGCTTTTGCAGCGATAATATTCTGTTTGATCATGAGAACACGGTTTGTTTGAAGTGTTCAGATTTTTCACCTACAAAGACAAGTAAGATTGAATTCAGTTCTTGAAAGTTACCGAGCCAAAGGTTACCCTGATTTCTTTGATATTGGTGGACGTGACGCAAAAAATCGCAGTCTGTATATCGAAATTGAGTGAAAAAGTAGGGTCGCCACGACTGCTGATATAAGTCTGAAATTTATAATGTTTCACTAAGGTGAAAACTTTACTGCATTACCAGGGGTACGCACAGATTCATATCCGCAGTATTGGTAATACCAGAAATAAATAAATACCCTGAGGTAATATAATAAAAAAAGCATTAATCTAGAACACAAATGTGAACACAGATTAGTCATTTTGACTCTGGTATTGAGGCTGTTATATGTTTATTGCAGGGCTTCAAACCGAAAACCGGAAAAAACCGATATTTTTGGTCGGAACGAAAAACGGAGCGAATCGAAAACTGAATGCAGGGTTGAACCGAAAACCGAAACGAAACCGAAAAAAATCATATGAGGTGGAACGAGAGCAAAAACCGGAGTGAAAACATAACGGTTCGAAGCCCTGTTTGAAATAATGTAATATTGTTTCAAACTGTGGTTGGCAGGTGCGGCCCATCCCCTTGTATCCAGGGTCTGAATTTAGATCGATCTTCTATTGTTATGTCTTATGTTTCAGTTTCAACATACCGAAATTGTAGAGACTTTGCTGAGGCCAGTTTTATCGGGTTTATAACTTACACTTTATAATTTATAAATTGTTAAATCAATCAAAAATTCGACTTCTGAATGAAAATCGTAAAGCCAGTATAAGGTACACTTAATTTACGTTGTCACAAGGTATAAAAGAATTTTATGAGTATAAATTCTAAGTCTGCAGAGTCATAAACCCATAAACTTTGAGTTTATAAATTTATACTTCGTAAATTATATTTTTAAGTATGATCATAAGTTGAGTTCCGTTTACGAGTCTTTTCCACAAAGTCTCTGACGTGTATTAGTTAGAGCAAGGAGTTGTAGAGTATCTTACGTACAATTACATTTTCTATGTTTTATGTATCTTAATTGGCTTTTCCAGTTTTAATTTTACACAAGAATTTATGTTTAAGTAGTAGATAGGCCGGTAGTTATAAAGATTAAGGTCCCCAGCAGCTACTAAGGTCATACGGAACCAAACAAAACATCAAAACTATCAAATAAAATTCCAAATTTCAATATTTTCACAGACGTAGTTAAATCAAATCAATTTTTGTTTAGATTCTGGGTATTTGGGACAAATCTCAGAACAAAATACATCGTAAAATTCCTTTTCTGCTTTGGGTCAAAATGTTCTCGTTCTCCGAATGTGTTATGACATTTTTACAAATCTATGTCAGAACCATCATACAATATTTAATTCTACTCAAACAGAGAATTCACGAATTAACCTTAGAACTACGCGTCCTTACCATATTCATAAATTATAATAAAATCCCAGCCGTCACTTACTTTCACATTAAATAGATTTCCCCTACAATTTTTAATCCCCAGTCAAAAATTGAAACAAATCGAGTTTCAACTTCCAGACGTCATTCATTCTAACTGAACTCAACCCGATACTACACAAGACAACTCGAAAAATCAAAAAACTCCAACTCAAACTCCCAAATTTAAAATTTCTTTTCCATTTCCAAACCCAACAAAGCAGGTAAGCCCAACAACCAACGAGATATTATCATCATAATAATCATTTCCAAAAACTACTCTACGACACACGTTTTTTTTTACCTTAGCAACAAGGGCGTTTGTTTCCCGAATATTCATTAACGCAAATATGCTTTTTGTTGTCGCATTAAGCATTTTCGTGATGTATGGTTTCCACCAGGCCGTAAAAATGTCGGTCGAGCCATTTGGCGCGCGAGACATTAAATCAAGCTAAAACATCGAATGCGAAGCTCAGAGAGAGAGAGAGAAAAAAAGAGAGAAAAGAAGCAAAAGATGGAGCTTAGCAAGTTTGACATTTTAAACTCTTGCTTGGGTGTTGCGGGCGCTTTATCTAGGCGAATGCCAACGGAGGGAAGGGTCTCGCACTTTTAAAGCTTCGCTCACATATTGATGTAAAAGGATGTTATTCCTACGAACTCCTGCTGTGTGAGAGGTGTCAGGACCTCCTTGTGTCGAGTCGCAGTCGTCTACTACCTAATGGCTATTGGCTGACGTGTAGTTTGGGAATTTAGTGAATGTGTCCCTCAGCTCTGCTTGTGCCCACTCATTCCTCCGTCGACTCTCAGCCTCTTTCTCTCTCTCTCTCTGTGTACTGGGGTCGCCTCGCCACAGATTTCTTGCCGTATGTTCTTGCTCAATTGATGGAGTGGAGAAGTTAGTGATGATTGGATTGACGAGTCATCGTGAGGCTACCATCATCGGGATGTGAAGTGATGTGGGCAGTTGTGAGGAATTAATAAAGCTGAAAGAAAGAAAGAGAGAAAGAGAAAAAGGAAGAGGGGTTGTTGTTGTTGTATTTTTCTCTTTAGGGCTCTTATCTTTGCGACCACCGACTGTGTGCCTGTAGGTCATTGCATGGGAAATTGAATTAAATGTAAGGGACATGCCATAAAAATTGACAAATGTGCAAGTTTGCAGGCAAGTTATGGCTGGCGTATACGACACAAACGTGGAAATAGTGAGGGTCTTGATGCGTGTTGACTGTAAATAAAAATGTGGGTTGGTGTCGATGACCCTGTTATGAAATTGGGTGGATGTGATGGTGGCTGGCGATGGGTTGTGAGATCTCAGATGGGTTGTTGTTTTTTGTTGGGTTGGTTGGGTGGGTGGGTGTTGTGAGATTTTGATTTTCTTTTGTTTTTTTTAGTGGGTCCGTCGTTTTTGTTTGTTTTATAAGGTTTTTTAAATTTTTTTTGGGAATTTTAAGGGAGGGGTGGATGGTTGGATGAATGAATGAATTGGGGAATGAAAATTAAATCGAGTTTTCTTTCTTTCTTGGCATTGATCGCTGGATTCTTTGTTCCGGTGTAGTTTTAAGGGTATAAAGGGAATGACTTGTGATGTTTCTGTTTTGCAGTTAAGAGGGTTGTGAGGGTTTTGTTTGTTGAGGAATTATTATTATTATCCCTGCACACAAAAAAAATGTTAAGAATTCTTTAATGGTAAAATAACTCAAAAATGAGATACTGTATATACAAAGTGCAACCGGTTGGGGATTATTTCTTCACATGCACTATAAACTATGGTGAGCAGTCTCGACTAATGACAGGACATTTTGAACTCTCTTGAAATAAGCGAACTGACTTTAGATAGATGTATTAGGGAGTTTGCGCAAGCCCTACTTATAGCAACTTGTAAACTTATGACTGACAGGACAATAGGGAGTTTGCGTAAGGCATACTTATAGTAACTTATAAATTTATACTTATAACTTATAACTTATGCTAACTGATTTCAATGGCCTTTAAGTTATAAGTATAAATTTATAAGTTGCTATAAGTAGGCCTTATGCAAACTCCCTATTGTCCTGTAAGTCAGTGGCCATAAGTCATAAGTTTATGAGTTGTTATAAATAGGCCTTGTGCAAACAACAATCCTTAAAACAAATACTAAAATAGGAATTTTGCAGAAACCGAACTTATAAGACTTATCGTATAACGTACAGCTATTTGATTAAGATTGCTATAAGACTTAAGTTATAAGAGAAGTCTCAAAGTTCTGTTTCCACAAAATCCCTAATATTAGAAACAAAACTTATCAATGAAACAAAGAAATATCTTTATGATCAAAACTTCCAACAAGACTCAGTCAGCACTCAATATAACCTAGAGAATACCAAGTAGTAAGAAGATGCCACAGGCTCAACCAAAATGGAAAAAACTAACCAAAAATGAAAGTAATATCAAAGTTTAAACGAAAAGTGTAGAAGGATAAGATAGGAATAAAATCTGAAGTTCCGTTGATTTGTATCAGAAGGCTGATGAACCCGAAAACTATGAGAAACTTTTTGAATAACAATAAGGTTAAACCTGTTAGTACAGAATAATCTACTGACCAAGAGGTATGTTTAAATTTTTGTGATCCAAGTACACATACTAGTTTTTCAAGAAATCGAGTGGATGTTCTGTAAATCAATAAATGTCATAGCTAGTTTTCAACAAAAAAAGTCTAGTATATGTACTGTCCATCAATAAAAGTCACGTGGCTATAGAAGATTTCAACCTTGTAAAAGCTTTCATGACAGATACTCGGGATATGTAAATATTTTTACAGTAATCCAGCAAAAATTTCTATTTGACAGATGGAAAAAAGGCATTTTAGATGGAAAAAGTTTAATTTAATTTGCATTGATAGTGAGCGATATGATTAAAAAGAAACATTTACTCCAAAGTAAAACATTAAAGCAAATGCAGCAAAGCTGTAGAAGAAGAAAAAGGAAACTTTTATCTCAAGGAATAAATTTGTTTAGTTTGTTATTTATAGTTAAATACATTCATGAGGTGTATAGTGGATAACTTTCTTAGGGCAATTCAGTACGTAGTTAAAGAGTTTTTATACTACAAATCTGGAGTTAGCTGTGAGACACAAGATCCATCTTCACAGGTATAGGGGAACCCGAGGCCCTAACCTGCTACTCTCATCTCCCAAAAACAAAGCAGGCAATGGTCATACTGTCGGTAAAAACATCAATCCACCACCAAACCACCGAAAGGAAGAAAAGTCCCCTAGAAATGAACACCCAAATACCGTATTTCTTCGAATAATAGCCGCCCTCGATTATAAGCCGCATCAAAAACAGCTTGATTTTAATATAAGCCGCCCTCGATTATAAGCCACACATAAATTTCAAGAAAATTTTAAAAGAAAAAACTGGGTAAAAATAATAGATTAAATGCTAAAATGCTGAAAGAATTGGTTAAAATATGCTAAAAAGCTTAAAAAACTAGGTTAATAATGCTAAAAGGCTGAAAATAATCCAAAAAATTTAAAAAATTCCACAAATGCCCGTTGTCACAACCAATAGAAGCCACCCTCGATTATAAGCCACATCGAAAACAGCTTGATTTTAATACAAGCCGCGGCTATTATTTGATGAAATACGGTACTCCAATATTAGAATAAAATGCATACTTTTTGTGTGCAGTATAACTACGGATAGTTTAGATTGGTTTAGAAGTTCCGTTACTAGTTAGTCCCTTGTACATCACTGCCCAACATCTTGAAGAAAAAGCATTTACTCCTTTTTAATCATACCACCCATTATTTTGATAGAAAAATCCCACTCAAAGCAAACAATAAAAGCAGTGACGTGACGTCTGTTATCGAACAAACATATCCAACTCATTTGGGAGTTACAACAAACCAATAAGCCACAATACCTTCAGTCGACGTTGGCAATAGACATTATGTGGCATCCAATTACTAAATTGTCAGCAATACATAATTTAGTACGAGTATCGATTCCTATCTACGTATTAATAGCATCTTCTGTTGACAATCATCGATGGAAAAATACGAACGACCCAATCCCGTCGTACACGTGTACCCAGTACAACATCTACCCTCAAACCTATTTAAAAAGCAGGTAGGTCGCTTTTAAAGAGAAAAGTGAAGTTTTTAGGAATGTAAGAAAATGACGATTTGGGATTTGTGCAGTTTGATATCCCAGCGTGCGTTAATGAAGCCTGCAATGAACCACATGGCGTTTGTCCATTTTGTCAGCTTAGTGACCATGTCGATTGCTTTCTGCCTTACTTGGTCACGCCATCATATTCAATCATGCTTGAGAGAGCAAATGGAAGCCACCACATAATCTGTGTTATCAAATCCCTAAGGTCTGCAAACGTTACCATTTTCCCTCTCTCTCTCTCCTCTCTCTCTTTCTATTTCTCCCTCCAGTTTCGTCTGACTGGTCTCATGCACACAAGAGCACCTGGCCAATGTAATAATCATATTGGACTCTTTTCCTACTACTATACTAAATAGACAATCAATTTTTATTGCCGGTTTCTGCCACTGCCACTTTAAAGTTGCACCATCGTCGTTGCCCCTAAGTAAATTTAACGGGGGGAAAAAGTAATTTTCTTGCACTAATGATTTTGTAATCTTTGGGGACTTTCAGATTTTCTTTATATGACAGGTAGAAAACTCGGGATTTCATTTTTTTTTTAAATTTTTTTTTTATAGTGGATGATAATTTATCGATGATTGCTTTTATTCGAGTTGCAGATTTACTGCGATTTGATATGGCAAGTAAGTTAAGGAACGGAATGGAGATAACATACGTCAAGTTGGAATACACTTTTGCCGGATTAAGTTGAAACATTAGTGCTGGTTAGTGCTATGTTAGTGCTGTTTAATGTTCAAGTTTTAACATCAGTGCTGCATAATGACAAGGTGTATTACATGCATCAAGTTGGAATACACATTAAAAATAGTGAGACAAAAGATATACTGGGATTGAGAACAGCACTGTTGACAACATAGCGCACTAACTGTAAATAGCACTAAAGGAGCACTATTGAATGAGCCCAATTTCAACTCATTCGGACAAGGTGAATTCCAGGTGTCAAGTTGGAATACATCTTAAGAAATGCAGCACTAATGTTCATCTTTTAGCACTGAATAGCACTAATGTAGCACTATTTAGATCTGTATAAATATCATGAATATTTAAAAGTGTATTGAAAATGTAAAGAATTCCATCTTTTAGGAGATGAAAGATGATGCCATTGACATCATCACCACAAAATTTGGTGTCATTTTGACTATTGGTTCAGCAGGAATGGCATTTTTGAGTTGCGAATTCCTAATCGTGACTTTTGAAGAATTGAGCAACTTTCGAAGTGTCACCACGTGAAAATGCAGGGATTGAGAATAGCACTGTTGACGACATTAGAACACTAAATAGCACCGAAGGAGCACTATTGAATGAGCCCAATTTCAACTCATGCAGACAAGGTGTATTCCAGGTGTCAAGTTGGAATACACCTTAAGAATGCGAAACACCTGGGCGAGAAATTGTACCCACTAATGTTCATCTTTTAGCACTGAATAGCACTAATGTAGCACTATTTAGATCTGTATAAATATCATGAATATTTA
>JAQFZO010003275.1:0-10272 GCA_034695885.1 Geophilus flavus | reverse complement strand
ACCCCACACACCTCCCCTACACCCCTACCCTTTCCATTTCATATTTCTACATATAAAAAAAGAAACGAAGCGTTGATGGAAAATATCGATTAATATTTAAAAATCGACATTAGTGTTGTTTTTGACTACATTCTCCTCCGGGTTTGTTTTGTTTGCTCCCATTACAGAACAGCAAACAGAGATGAATTAATTATTTTTAGGGAGCGGATAGTTATTTAATAAAAACAATCAAAATATTTAAATACATATCAGTGAAATATTTATTTATATTTGTTGGGGAAAAAGAGTTTGAAATTGTATTTGTTGAAAGTGCATTTAATTAATGTTTAAGATTGTTTGTGAAAGTAATTAGTTGATTGAGGGATGGTGAGGGAGGCTACGGCCTGATAATACCATATTTGGTATGAATGATGTTTGATGGGTAATTTTTTGTGAGCTGCGACTCACTCCTACTTGAGATTTCATTGTAACAACATGTATCGTTTTATGCAGTAGGGAGTAGTAAACCTTTTATTCCGTTTTCATCAAATAACCGCCTATTTATTGAGGAACCAACACCAACAATATTTTTTTAAATTTACGTAGTTCAATTTTAAATAATTTGATTACAATAGCTTATAATGTACATTTTCAAGTTTTCACAAGTAATGTCTGTCCTATTAGACCTTAGTAAAGATTTATGCTGTGAAAAACTACGTTCCGAGTCAAAGGCTGTGATCGGGGCAAAAGTGAACGATGCAGCTTTTGCTAGATTTAATTCGTCTAATGATTCATTTTATCTCCTGTTAAAATATTTTTAATCTTGCACATGTATTTCCATCAGTCACCACTTTTATTCACGGAAATTTAGTTAAAATTAGATATTGGAGGTCCAGAAACCCTGAAATATTTATTTATGGACAAAACAGCCAAAATATTTACAAACGTCCAAAATATTTATTTATATTTAAAATAAAAGCATCTAAATATGGTCTACAGTAGGAGATTTGAATATTTCTCTATTTATTTCAGTGTTTTATGGCAAGAAAAAATTATTTATTTAAATAACTATCCTCTCCCTAATTATTTTATAGTAAAAGTCCAATGCCGAGCAGAGAAAGCACCATGCAGGGGCAGCATACAACTGTATAAACAATTTTGTGCAGTTTGTACATTAATGAAGTCGTGAAACTCGAGATTTGTTTCCTTCTTTTTTGTTTATAGTTTAGGAGAGATTATGAAGGGGTAATGAGCAGTGACAGATGTGTGTGTTTTTGGTAATTAGTTTGTAGTAAAGTTTTGGTGTGTGCGTGTGTGAAGATGAAGATGAGTTGGTGGTGCTGGGAGGTGAATATGGAGTTTGGGTTTATTTTCAATTTTCTGCGAGAAGATTGAGTGGAGAGAGATAATAGAAAATATCGATTTCGATTATAATCGATGATTTTTTTTTTTTGGTTTTGTTTTGATGTTGGTATAATGGGAATGTGAATTGGAGATTGGAGATTGGAGTATGGGATTTTTTGAGTTGTGATATGGTAATGAAGAGTGGCCCTGGGGTTTGGGGTTTGGATTTTTGTGTTTTTTTTTATATATCGATTTTTGGGTATCGATTTTTTATTTTATTTATTGATTTTTTTTAGTTTATTTTTTTTTGAAGTTTGATTTATTGGTTGTCTATTTTTTAATAAAGGGGTAATATCGAAATATCGATTTTTTTGTGTACTCTACCGATTTTATTTATCGATTTTTTTTACATATATTTAAATTGGATTTACAAATGTAAAATAATGTGGTATTGTCGAAAATTCGGTCTATCGTCTTAAACTGATGTTTCTTTTGATCGTGGAAAAATATTCTAACTCGATTTTTTTTTTTAGAAATTTACACTTTAGATTTAGAAATATAAAATAGAAATAATGAATGTTTAACTTCAAAAAAATCGATAAATCGTTTAAAACCAAACATTTTTTTTGATTTTAACAAGAAAATAATATTAAAATTCGATTATTTTTCCCTTTTTTTAAAATATCGATTATTTTTTCTAAACATCGATTTTTTAATTTTTTTTAAATACTATTTTAATCGATTATTTAAATATCGTTTTTTAATTTTTTAAAAAAATATCGATTTTTTTATTTTTTCTAAATATCGATATTTTGATATTTTTAATATCGATTTTTTTTAGTATTTACAAATCAGATTTAGAATTTCAAAATAATGAATACAAAACATTCAAAACTCAATACCGGGTACCTATTTGTAATGTATATCGTTTAAACAAGAAGTTTAAAACACGATATTTTTCATTTTTATCAAATAAAATATCAAAAATCGATTTTCCCCACACACCCACACACCCAAAAACACCGAAAATTTTAATAACCTCAAGAAAAAACTCAAAAACATGATGTAACTTGATATTCCCCAACAACAACAACCAAAAAAAACCCAAACAAAACTTTTCGTTTAATTTGAAAATAATAAGAAAACTTTGCATATCACCTCACAAAAAACAACACAACTCCCATTTTTTCCCCCATCACGTTCTGAAATTGCTCTCGAGTCTCGAGACGTATGAAGTGCTAGTTGTTTGTATTTTGCGTGTCGAAACGGCAAACTTAAATGGGTGAAATTGAATGAGCACGACAACGAAGATGAGAGCAATTTTTGTTTTTGTTTCATTCAAAATTCAATAACGACGAAATGAAAATACAAATAACACACACAAACTATTAAAAAAAATTTCTCAAAAGAAATTACAAAACTTTTTCAAAAAAAATATTTTTTTTTGGATTTTCCATTTTTTCGCGTTTTGTCGGTATTTGCATTGCATTCGATGAAATAAAGCAATATCGATTGGCGAGCTGGAAAAATAATTCTTGTCGGTCGAGCAGGAAATTTGCCAGACATGCAGCCCAGTCCTCGGTATCACCACCTCCTTCTCCACCTCCTTCGTCTTTATGTCACCCCCTCGGTTTCTCGTCTCTCTACCACCAATTCTAACTGTGAACCGTGAAGAAAATATGAAATGTCAAAGGTGTCTGAGGTATATCATTCATTTTTTTTCAACATTTTTTTATATTGGATTGAAAAAAGTTTTTGACTTTTTTTTTTTTATAAATTTTTTAAAATTTATTTTCTTTTAAATATTTTTTTTTATAGTTTTTAAATATTCTTTAAAATATTTCTAGTTTAAAATAATTTCTAAAATTGTTATAAATATTTTGAATGGAAAAAATTTTAAAAAATATTAAAATATTAAAATAATCTTTTAATATTTAAATATTTTTTTTACAGTTTTTAAATGTTCTTTAAAATATTTTGTTTTTTCATAGTTTTTAAAAAAATTAGTTTAATCAGTTTTATATATTTTTTATATTTTAAAATAGTTTCTAAATTTTTTAGTATTCAATATTTTAATATTTGTTTAATGTTTGTTGGCTGTCTGAGGTTTAAAATCAAATTTGTTCATTTATTAAATTCATTTAGGGTTTATTAAAAATATAAATGAAATGATGCTTGATGCCAGGAAGCCTACATACAGTAGTGTGCATGCAAATCACTATGGGGTACTTATTGTAAATAAGTAATTGTTTGTTGTTGAGTTATTTTGAAAGTTCTCATATTTTGTCATCTTAAGTAGATAAGAGTACTGTATTTTTAAATTGTAGTGGAAGTCATTGCACTTGGTGAGTTTGTTTTGCCTCATGTGTTTGGTTATGATATGAGTGATAACAGTCACTGTCAGTAGATGGTGCTGTTTCAGTTAGTTTGTTGGTATTGGGACATTCATATCAAAGTATCAAACTGCATTTGATGTTATTGTCAGTCATCTAAATATCTATATCCTCGTTCAGTTGGCAGAAACCTTGTAAAAGTGTTGCATGTTGTAAATTTTTACCAATCAAGGGTTGAGTGTCACATCACTCATGGTTGAGTTTCTGGTTACTGTATTTTGAACACTTGAATCAAGGGCTGTGTGTAGCACTTCTGATAGATTATTATTGAAATAAGGCTTCAATTAAGTGTCGTCAACAGTGTCATAAGTGTCAGGATTTGATTTAATCACATTATCATCACATACCTACATCTAATTGTGTACAACTTGAGCTGAATCAAGGATTCAATTGAGTGTCACACTTTCTGCTTGTTTAACCATGAAACAAGGATTAAATTAACTTAGTGTCATACAAATGCCAATCTTTTCTTTATTCAATTCTTAAACTCCATGTCATAATACATTTTAAAGCAGCAAACTTATTGTCCCACACTAGCAGCAGCAACCGTAAGATATTAACCATAATACAGTGCAAAGTAGAACATTTTACTTCCTTTACTTTTGAAGAGATTTGATGTCGGCATACTCCACTTTGTATCAGGGAAGTAAAGTATAATGGGGGATAAGTTTGTTTTCATTCTTTAGCATTTTTCAACTGCCAATTATGACTAAGCCCAATGAAATGGATGCTTACGCTTGTGCTTGTGCTTGCGCTTAGCTCGTGCTAAATCCATTACCTTGGAGCTGTGGCCCTCCATCTTGTTTTTGAACAGTGCACAAGCATTGTACTTACTGTAAAAATCAAAACAAGTTGCATCAGGAAATAATGCCTCAAAATCAAGCGCAAAGTTCAAGCGCTAAATTTAAAGCTAAAAATAGGTTCACACACCATTCACACATGCATTTCTGTTTCTGTTTCTATTTCTATTTCTGTTTCTTCAAGTTTTATGAACAGCTGAAGCAACTGAATGTTTCTGGATCAAGTTGTAGCCAATGAAAAGGCAGGACAGATGTCATGTGACATCTTCTGAGTACCTGATTGGCTGTACGCAGTTGTTGTTGCGAACAGAAACCACCAACATCAAGCTCGCTTAATACCAACAGAAATGTAAACAGAAGAACCTTGCGTATGGGAACAGAAACATTTTTTCCCACAATGCAACTGTTTCTGCAGTTGCGTACCACAGAAATGTCTGTGCGAATGGTGTGTGAACCTAGCTTAAGCATAAGCATCCATTTGTTCCAGGCCTACAGTAAACAATGATAGATATGCAAAAATATTATTGAGTTAACAAGATTATTTCATTGTACCCTTATTTAAAAGTTTAAGGAACTAGCAGTGACTTATTATTACACCAAAACTGTCTTAAATAAACAATAGACACTTTTGATGTCTTCTTAAGCGACACCATTATTTACCGCATGCTATTACTAACAAAACTTCCACCATTCTTTCCTTGAATTTCTAACAATTCCCCTCCTCCCATCTACATTCAACCATGGATAAAATTGTTTATCACACTGTCACACACCTATTTATTCACTCCAGCATACAAAAACCACAAAAAAACAACTTTTTCCATACCATAAACCCCAAGTACAAGAATAACAGATTACTCCTTCCTTCTTTCTCACCTTCCAAGCCAACCAAGACCTTCTGTGTGATTTTTTTCCCTTTATACACACGACATATATATTATTTCTCTCTTTAATCTCGAGGTCTAAGTCTGAGGTGTGTGGGTCCAGCTATACCAGTGACTTTGACATTGACAGATGACCCTTTTCTTGATTTTTCTCTCGAGACAGTCAACTCTCCTCGACTCCCCACATATAAAGACCTTTAACCAAAGAAAAGAAAAGAAAAGAATAAAATAGAAAAAAAATATTGTGGACTGTGCATTTTCCTTGTGCACTGCAAAAGAACCACTAAAACATCTCCCCTTTTGCTCTTTGATGTCTCAACTAGGAATTATGAGTTTGATATGAATACAAATTGGGAAAAAAATAATAAAAATTAAGAAAATTTAAGCCTTCTTTTTCCTTGACCTCATTTTCCTTTTCTCCACTCATTTATTTATATTTCTCTTGGGCGCAATACACTGTTTGGACAGAAAGGGTTGAAAAGAAATGCCTTGGCAGCGGGTCATCGAGATAACCTCTTTCCTTTTCCCCTGTGACGATTAAATTAAAGATGTATATAACTCGAGTGTCATCCGGGAGTAGTGAGTTTGTGGACAGGTGTTATGTAAGAGAATGTTTGAGTATGACATTGTTATTATTGAAATTGGAATTGGAAAGGAATTTGCTTGGTTTTTATTGGGGAGAATTATTTAAGTTGCGATGGAATCGTTAAGTAAGGATGAGGATTAGGGAACGTGCTTGAATGGATGCCAATGTGAAAGAATGGTGCGTTCTTTGAATTCCTTTATTGCAGTTTTTTTATTGTTTTTCTAGTTTGTTAAGTTTTGGTGCACTGGAAACACTGTTATATGACTTTTTGAAACAATTGAATACTGTGTTGAAATAAAAAAAATTAGCTTTGCATTTTTGACAGGAGCATTGTTGAAATATGAAGCCAATTGGAGTTGTTAGGACTGTTAAAATGCATTTTTTCACTTATTTGGAATCATCGCACTCTGCGAAATTGTGGGACACAAGTGTTGGATAAATCTCTGATCTTGGACTAATGATAACTGGACTTGCAATTACAATTGTCAAATGACTGATTGTGGTCGGGGTTTTGACGGTACAAGTTGGTTCTGGGAAGTTGAGGATGAGTTTGGGTTTTAATTTTGTCCATAGATGGCAGTGTTGTTGATTTGTAGTTAGGTACTGCTTGTATTAGAGACTGACTTTGGGAAATCACACATGCTGTATAAGGTAGCTGTTGATGATGTTCTCGTTTGAAGCTAATGGTGATTGAGAAACATGGAAATGGAAAGAAATGAAGTGTTTTTGCACAAATCTGACACGTGGGGGCACTGGTCTGTGTTAATAATTGGCAGTGTCCATGCTCCATGAGTCTGTGGATTGAGACAATCAGCAATTAGCAATTAGCCAAAAGAATTATCATCAGCTTTGTTTCAGGACATCAGCAGTTTCTTGGCTAGCAAAGTAATCTTATACTCAGATTTTTGCCGTTTATCAAATGTTGCCAGTGACCAAAAGCATACACTTTTCAAAATTGTCTTATTTCTTCTCTGACTGATCATCCTGGTGAGATACTGAATACAATATTTTTGCTTCTTTTCCCTAACTTACTGTAGTTTGATTTATTGAATATGAAAAAATGCTATAATTATATTTATCCATGTATGTATGATTTCATTCTTACGTTAGAATGAAAAACTAAAGCTAAAGCAACATAATAATTGGTGTTACAGCAAAAAATCCAGAGACAAAAGTACTCTCCAGAGTCCAGACAAGCTATATGATGTCGTGCAGCAACAAATAAAGTTGTGCCATGAAAGAATAATAGGGAATGATCACAAAAACAGAAAAATTCCAGAAAAATTGGATTTTCCTGAATGAGCGATGGATGGATTGAAAGAATAAATCAGAATATAAACCAACCCTACCCTGAATTATCTACTAATAACTTGTAAATTGGATGACATTTAAATTTCAAGTCTTTGCCACAGCTACAACAATGTATATAGGATGATTGTGGAGGACATTAACACTTGTTGACAAATTCAGTACTTCTAAAAACACTCTTTTCGCCCCTTAAAATTCAGAGTCCCCCGACGACGTCCCTGTAGCTGAAGCCAGGTTTGAGTGCTGGAAACTTGTGCATAAACAGCGATAGCACTCGAGTCGCAACCTTGGGTGAGTGGGTGTTGCTTTAAAACATGGAAAAATGTACAATGTCTTGAATAATTAAGTACCTACAAACAACTATACCAAGGTTGAAGGCAGCCCATGGATATTTTCACCTGTAATTTTGCTGAACAAAGAAAATTAGCATGGAATGCTCAAGCTGAACGTTATGAATTAATTTTATTTTTATAGAAATTTTATAGAAATTGTTTAGTTACAATTTTTATTTTTATTTTCATGGAAAGGACAAAATATTTGCCAATTTCAGGAGTGGATCTAGCGTGGGCTGAAGAAACACAGCTTCCCTCCCATCCATCACCTTCAATCTGACCAAAAAAATAAATAAGAATAAAAATAAGAAATAAAAAATAGATCAAGTCGTGAAAATGTCACCAGAAAATATTTTTTGAGCCATCAGGTACTGAAAAATCAGATTTTAAAAAATAATGAACTTTCTGGTATTATTGTAACCAAAAAATGAGCCTTTTGGTACTGGTGAAAAAATTTAAATGAGCCTCCTGGGCCACCGTAGTAAAAACATTTTCAGCTTTTTAAGACATGATGTGTAATAAAACATGAATGAATATGCTCATTCAATCTTGAGAAGTAGAAGAGGCTTTTCTTACTTTTGACGTCACATCACTACTTTTTACTGGTAATAGTGACTTGGCTGGACTTAGCGCAATCTTGTACGACTCCATTTACGACAACGACAGACAACAAATAATTGATTACTCAATGTTGCAAGCAAGACATCAACATTTCGTTTTAGACTTATAGCTCAAAACCACAGTATAGAGAGAAGAGACAGTAGAGCAAAGTTGAATTTTCTATGGCATCTAGTTGACAGTGGGCATGTGCGCGCAACAGCCAATCATCGTGCGTAATTGGAGCTCAAACCTGGTGGCGAGGAGTAACACTACATTGAATTAAAAATGTCAATAGTGCCGGGCCACGTGTAATACCAAACACTGTGATTGCAAATTCAAATCATTGCAATATCGTTCAAAACAATCGCAATATCGTTCAAAACCTTTTATAAATTTTAAAATTCTTCACCAAAACATTTAAAAACATTGCAATAACATTCATAATCGTTTGAAAAAATACTAGAGCAGCTCTTGCCACAGCCCACATTATATATTGCGATAGGTGCATATCTAAACATTTGTAGTGATACTCCTCCCCACTAGGATCGTGGCGGTCATGATACTTTGACCCCATGCCACAAAGAACAAAGAATTTTTTAACATTGCCCTACTGTATCAACTCTCTATACTGTGGTGTGATCATTCTGCTAGACTGAGAGAACCCTTTGAACCGAACGTTTGCATGATAATTGCTGTTGATTGATTGATTGATAATCTTTGTCTCTGATTTGAGAAAGTGTTATTTGTAAGTGTTTGTTGTAATACAGAAGTTAGTATTACAACTATTTGATTGTTTATTGTTTATATCGTTTGATCGATAGCTAGTTACCTACTTAGACTCGTTTGGGTTTATAACTTTCTAGTTATCACCTTTTTATAACAAAGTGTTTGAGACTAGTTTCAACCTGGATTCTTCTCTCTGTATTTTGTAACGGACCCTAAATCCAGGACCAGCGGAGTTGAAACCACGTGTTTCAACTATCATCACCAGCGAAGTTAAATCCTTCGCCATCGTATTATTTCCTTGTAATATTTGGATAAATAAATACGTTTAATTCAATACAATAAGTTTCCTAGTCGAATTAATAAATAACAGTAACTAAGAATATTCAATTCCCGTTACAAACTACGGTAGGTACTAAAATACGAAAAAAAAATTCAATTTTTTGCATAAAATTAGTTATTTTAAGCATAAAAATGCTAAAAATATGCTCCCAAATCCTAAAAACAGCTAAAGATGTATGTTTTTTGAAAAACCCTTAAAATATACAATTATATGCATTTTAAAAGTCAGTTTTTAATCGCCCACACAATAATTTGTTGAAATATAGTTAAATTAGTGCAATATGAACCAGAAAAACCGATATGCATTTGCATGAACTTCCGTGCCCTAATAATGACAACCTGAGTCGTGTAAGTGTAATTTTATAACTAACTATAACCAGAAGTAAATAACTATAACTATAACTTTGTAAGAGCCTCATTGCAGCAAATTAAGTTATATTATAAGAGGATAAGAAGCTGCATTCACAGTACCTGGTTGTCTTATCTTTTGACCACATCTCGTTGATTGCACTCGCCACACATGTTGTGGATAGGAATGAACAGATGAACATCGGAATCAAAACAAATTGCATACCGTACTTCTTGTTATCCAATATTCTATAGGCTAACAGTGGCTATTTTCACTTTTTCTTACACACTTAAGAAGCATACAATCCAAAAGCAATCCTTAGTAACCGATGGCAAGCATCTAACTGAATATCTAATTCAGTTTTTACGAGCTCAAAGGTGGAGGTATAAAGAATAAAAAATAATTTCATGTTGACATTTGCTTGTAGGGGTGTCATAAAATTATATCAAATTAGCATATTAACACATTGGGAATTGATTATTTATTACCTTGAACATGCAATGTTCTGTGGAGAAGATTCGTGTCACACGCCACTCTTGTTATTTCCTGTACAGAACTTCCTGTTGGGATAAAAGAGTTTAAAATTGTGTAAGCGAGTGCATCTATCGAGTGTTTAGAGGGTAACGAGTTGA
>JAQFZO010003274.1:0-10272 GCA_034695885.1 Geophilus flavus | reverse complement strand
TGATTATTTCACTTATCCACCAGTTTGAAGTGAAAAACGTCACAACCGTGACGTAAATATTTGCATATTTAAATTTTTTGTGGATAAAAAGCAATTATTAGCTGTTTGCAGCTGCGCAACAATGACGTGATGACAAAAATTGCATCAGAGAATCAAAATCAGAATTGGATTTTGATTTTTAAAATTGAACACGCTTATTGAAAAAACATGAAAAAAGATTACTGTAGGGTGCATGCAACCCTTTAATTTCAACACCTACTGTATACCGCTTGATGGTGTCTACAGTAGTGAAACAAAAATTGGAATTCCTCCCCACTCGAGATGAAAGATAAAATCTAACAAACCTCCAACAGAGAGGATATGCCTGCCAAGATCCATCTTAATCCAGAACTCCGATCTGCATACAGTATGTTTATTTTACAATCGCTTCTCCTGATTTTCTCTTAACACTTTACATGTAGCTTCCCTGTCAAGCAGTCTCGTGTAAATGCGGTGCAAAATGTTGCGGCATTTGATGTAAAAGTGATGTGAAATACACTTGCGAAAATTGTCAATACATCTGCGAAATTACAATGTAGGAGGCCAAATTTTGCAAAGTTGTAATTACAAATTTACATCGAATTTACATCGCATTCTGTCGAGTAAAATAAACTCGAGACGACCTTAAACACGATGTCGACTCGAGCAACATTTCCAAACCCTTATAGAAAAGTTCAGTTCCTATCCTATACAGAGCAAGTTGAATGAGTATTTGATTCAAACACATCTTCTGGGAATCCATGGAAGATTGAATTAGTTCGTCAAATCCAATAGATTACCCCTATAAAAAGATCTGACTATAAAAATATACTGTTATTAGACCAAACCAATTTCAGATCTGATGTGGATATCATTTTCAGATCTCATGAGCATTAAACATATACGTACTGGGCGTGGGCCATGAAAATTTTTTTCAAAATTGAATTTAATCTTTGAGCCTCCTAGGCCACCGTACCACACTCACCCCAGCTCAATTCTTTCCTATGTTATTCTACAACTCCCAAAGTGAAAATAAAATAAACCAAAAATCAACCCTCACTCATCAACCAAGATCCAACCCCAAAACAGTTTGAGTGACAGCTCACCCACCTCACTCATCACCAATTCTCTTCCACTGAAATCATCAACACAAATATTTACTCATCAGGGAAAAAACATTAAAAAAAACATCAAGAAAAATTTCTTAATCAATTTCCAAATAACAACATTATCACCAAAGATTTCCATAAACTCTAAACACAAATTCCAATAAAAAAATCAAAACACGAATTAAGCAAGAGATTTAGTACGAAAATTTCAATATTGCAAAAAAAAAAATCATCTAATAGATTACATAACGAGAAACGTTAAACCAACACTTTTTCACGTTTACCAACTAAATGATGCAAAGCAACAAAAAACTCGATCATCAATCAATCAATACCGTTATAACAAATATCGATATAACGAATTTCGCGATATAGCTCTTAATGACGAACATTTCCGGTCGAAAATATCGATTTTCGGGATTTTTATTGTCGATATTTTGTCACCGAATGGAAAATTTTTGTTGACAACTTTCCAGATTGTCGGAATCTTTCCAAACAGCATTTTTAAACTGTTCTCAACGTTTGTTACTTCCATCCGTTCGATTCTATAGACCAAAACAATCTTTTTCTTTCGATTCGTCATTACGAATTCCTTCGAAATTACAAACAAATTCGCTATAACGGGGTTTTCAGATTAACAACTCGTTATAATCTAGGGGTCGGACCTAAATAAATATTTTTTTTCTTTGTCATAAAACACTGAAATAAGTACAAACAGTCGAATATGCTACTGTAAACCCTGTTTAGTGAGTTTTTATTTTAAATATAAATAAACATTTTGCGTTTTTGATCAAAAATATATATTTTGCCGTCTTTGGCAAAAGAAATTTTAGTTTTTCTAAATACGAACAAAAATAAATAAGGAAATAACATGTTAATAAATAAAAAGTAAATAATATAAAGAAGTTTTCATTTTTTGACGAACAAATTAATTAGCAACTTGATTGAAACATGGAAATACCAGTCATTTTAAGTGAAAGTCTAATTTTTCGCATTGGATAGTCATTTGCCATATCAATTAATCAAGTAATTTTTAATTTTTTTGAATTTTTAAAAATAAATACACCTACGTAAGTATAAATAAATATAATGCATGTTTTTACCAAATATATATTTAAATATTTCAACAGTTTTTATTAAATAAAGATCCGGTCCAACAAATTTTCATTCTCGGAGCAATTCGTTATAACAAGGTTCGACCGACGCAACGCAACCAAAAACTCGATCATCCATCAATCAATCAATCAATCATAAAACATTTATTTCATGTATTAACAACCCCTAATGGCTCTTAGGGTTATTTCAGTCTCAAATCTGTTTGTTTTACCACTCACTCGTTGATGACTCGTCGACAACTTATTTTTTCTCCCGTTGCATGGCGACAAAACATCCCCGGATCATCCAACCAAGATGCTACTAAAACGCCACCTACACCGCGTTTTTGAACGCCACCCGATCGATATGGCACCGTCAGGAACGCCGAGCACATGCGAGTTTCACAGCGTCCGCTAACAAATGGCTTATTCGCCCCAAAACTCGACCGCTGCGGTGACCGAAGCGATCGCTGGAGCTTCTCCGCGACATCTCAGCGTTTCTCTGCAAGTTTGCATCACCACTTTTTACATTGTTGGCATCGGGGGCAACGTGTGCGCGCTCGTTCTTCTGGGCCGTGGGGAGACGCATCGCAACAAGAAGCAGACGCTCATGTTGCGATGTTTGGCTTGGAATGACTTGTTGGCCATGTGCGGGTCGGCCGTTTTGATGTATGTTCAACTGTATACGGAGAAGTCGGTCGCTTTTAGTCATTGGTTTTGTGCCTGTCGAGTTTTTTGGAGGGTTTTTGGTCTGGGGTCTGGATGTGTGGCGATTGTGATGGCTGCGGAGAGGTGGTTTGCGCTTACTCGGCCGTTCGTCTATCAAAAGGTAAAAAGTTTGTTTTTGTTTGTTTTTTTGAAAATTGTTGGTTTTAGAGTGAATTTGTGGTGGGGGATGAATAGGAAGTGAGGGATGCTGAATACAATGGTGGGATCAACAATAAATTTCGAACAATTTTTAGGCTTTAAAAAAATTTAATCCTACGATTATTCGAAGGTAAAATTTGAATTTTCTTTATTTTCTTGAAAACTATTGGTCCTAGACTGAATTTGTAGTAGGAGATGACTAAGAAGTAAGGGACGCCGAACACAATGGTGGTATCAACAATGAATTTCGAACAATATTTCGATTTAAAAAAAAAAATTCTAAATATATCTTACGGTACTGTTCCTAAGCTAAAAGTTTGAGTTTTCCTCATTTTCTCAAAAACTATTGATCATAGACCGAATTTGTGATGAGGAACGAATAGGAAGTAAGGGACGCCGAACACAATGATGGGGTCGACAACGAGTTATAACCAATCCTTCAATTTTTTATAAAATTCTAACTTCTACCTAGCCAAAAATATAGGAAAATTCCACATTCAAAAAACATTTTCATCTAGTTTTATTTAAAACGCACTCTGTACGATTTTATTTATACATATAAAAAGGTGATATAGAGTGTTTGCAACGGCACTGACCTCTTTTTGCTTAATGGAAGCTGTCAGCCCTTAAGAGAGAGATAAATAAAAAAGAAAAAGTTCGCAATCGAATTCTTCAATAACACTTAAAAAACTTTTTATTTTATTTTCTATTACACTGTTGTGCCATTTAGACTCATTCCCCGGGTGTAATAGAGGTTTAACTAATTTGCTCAATCGCAATCGACAGCCATAAGACGTGATTAAAGACCTATATTTATCATCTAAAGCTAGACAAACATTAAATTTAAATTACCCTGATACTGGATTACGACATTCAAAAAAAGCCGATTGCTGACTCGACTCATTTCTTTTACATAACTTTATTTTTATTTATATATAAATATCATCTGTGCGTTTCTTTTTATGTTGCTTTTAACTGCCGGATGAGAGAAGTGCATTAGTGATCTAGGGCGAAGAATATTCTGTATCAATATTTTTAGAAATGATTTATAGGTGTAGCCTAATGTTTGGTAACTTTGCAGAAGTGTTCGATATTTTCTAATTTTAGACTGCGATGTTTTGGTAATTTTCAGCTCTCTTAGTTGTCGGATGTATTATAGTAGCCCAGGAGAGCCATTTTGAAAATTCGATTGTTGGTATACCAGAAGGGCTATTTTTTAAAATTAACAATCAATTAATGAGATTCACACGGATTCCATGAGATTTATGGGATTTATTGACTTATAAACATTATTGCAGTATTGGGGACACTCGATATTTTGTTCGATCGATTACCTATAACCTAAGACCTAACTTATTTTTATTAGATAGTATAGATTAGGTTAGGTTGGGGTAAGTTTTGTTAGGATAGATTAGGTAAGTTTAGGTTGGATTGGGTTGGGTTAGGTTATGTTATTGATCAATAATAACCTAGGCTTGTTTTCGGAGTTTTCGGAGGCTTGTTTGGTTGTGGCCTCCGAGGGCCCCGGTTAGTAGTGATTTGATATGGCTGAGATTGTTGTTATTATTTTATTAGTGTTCTTTTTGTTGCTAGGATGAGGACTATTGGGGCAATTTTTTGAATTGTTGTTAGAATTATGTTACTCTTGGTGGTACAAAATATTGAGTCTCCCTGACCCCGATACTGCATTACAGCTGATGTTTTTGGTTTGTTTTATTTTATTTTGATTTAGTAATAGTTTTTATTGCTAGTAAATCTTTCATATTTGTTTGTGTATGATTTTTATGCAACACTTGCTACACAATTCTTTATATTGGTAAGAAGTTATTAAATCCCAGTAAATCTCATGAATCTTACCGAATCTGAATACAGTCAGTACCATAAATTGATTTTTTTTTAAAAGGGCCCCTCTACAAGAAAATGAAAGGTCAGAATGGAAATTTAAAAAATTGTGTGGTCCTTTGAGTTTGGTCCTTCTTGTACAAGAAATTTTTTTAAAATGGTCTCATTAGGCTACCATACATGTGCAGTACCCTTCTATATAGTAGAAATTGAAAAGTGAGAATGAAAGTGGAATGCCACAAATGTGCAGAATGCCACAAATTGAAAAGTTAAAATTCAAAAGTGAATCTGAATTTTCAAAATGGCCCTCCTAAGCTACCATACTAGTATCCAGTAATTTCTCATTGGTCAGTGAGTCTTTGTTGCCAAGTCAGTTTATTACCTCCCAAGACTCATAATATGTATCAAGTTCAATATTGCTATTATTATTATATCCCAGGGCTTTCTTTTTATTACCATTCAATTCACAATTAAATTTTTATCCTCCAGACAATGACCTAAGTTCAACCTTAATAAAAAAAAACAAGTCTAAAACGCACTTTCATTTCCTGCACTTGACGTCATTCGCAAGAAGCCTTAACAGTTTGACTCCTTATCAATCAAATTAGACCTTTTATTCGCTGCCCACAAGGCCACAAACTCTTCTTAATTTGCTTTTCTTTTTATTGTCTTTCCAGCACATCACTTACAAACTAATCCAACGCTATATATTTGGCTTTTGGACCTTAGCGGCCATCGTCGTCTGTCTGCCCTTTGCCGGATTCGGACTTTACTACGACGAACACCGTCCGGAAACGTCTCGTTGCATACGATATCGTTATGCTACTACTGACGCAGATGTCGCTTACGCCTATTTGTTTTTCGCGTGTGGTGAGGGATTTGTCCATTTTTATTCACTTTGTTTAATCTCATTATTTCTCAATCGGAATTAAGGAGTTTTACTCAGCGTTTGCATCGTGTGTTTCAACATTCTGGTCATCCGGGTGCTTTGTCGCATGGGACGCCGCAGTGTGGCGCGACTGAGTCGCTCGTCCATCACGCGAAAAGACAGCGACCATCAATTGACTTTCGACCATGCGGCAACTTCGGATGAGATTTCTTTTGCGAAATTGATGGCTGTTCTTTGCATATTTTTCGTAGTCTGCTGGATACCGCAAATGGTAAATTTCCCATCACTGCAGTGGACCCTTAAATAAAGGTGTCGCTTACAACATCAGAAATGTCTATTTTTTATTTAAGACATTTGTAGGTGTCTATTATTCATATATGACATTTTTCAGTATCTATTGTTTGTTTGTTTATTTATTATTGTTTATTTAAGAGACTTATAGGAGTATTGTTTATTTAAAACACCCTATTGTTTATTTAAAACATCCTATTGTTTATTTCAGACACTTATAAGTTAGGTGTCTATTGTAACAATTATGTTAGATCTGGTGTCAGATAATAAGTCAGTAGCACTGCCTATAATGTTTTAAATAACGGTACACTTTTATTTACTGTGTCTGTGAACCATATCTTTACAAAACTTTTTCATTGGGCTAATGATAATATTAACTCCCTGCATGGTGCTGAGCTATAATTTACTTGACCCATTTTAAGCATTGCCCATCCCATATCGTCAACGGATCTTTTATACGCACCACCAAGGGAGTTGAGATTATATAGTGTTTTCTTGGTCACACTGCTTGACTTTGATTTGGTGGTGAATTGCTAGACACAAAAGGTTTGCAATATATCTGTCTGAAACTTGTTTTTTTAACTGATTGACATGGTATTGCTCCCCTGAGTGCAATGTCTTTTGGGAAGAATGAAATAACAGGTTTTACTGCAATTTATGTCGATTGAAAAATTATGTTACAAAATACAGAGGATTTTATGTCATTTGTACAGTCAAAATTGTGAAGTCCAGATACCACACTGGTTAAGAGCTTAAGTCATAAGTTGTCAATAAACACGGATATCAGAAGTATTTAATGAAAAACAAAACAAAATGGAAGACAATTTGACCATACTGTTCACTTTCCCAGAATGCATCAGTACAAAGGCATTCTGGAAATTTCAAGGTGGTCCAAAACATCTAGTTTGGCAAACCAACTCAAATCCATCCAGTTCTAATCAGATTAAGCTGGCTTAAAATAAAACTAGAAGTGCTCGCATATACAATCTAGTTCTTCCTCAAAAACTAGTTTTTTTCATCAAATCATAAATGGAGTATAAAGGAACGCAATGAATGCTATGCGATAATGTTGGCTTCAACATTCACAGTTCAAATCACAATCTGTCCTGTGTCTCCAATTATTTATGGAGGTTTGACTGACTTGACAGTGAGGATCTTTTAGAATGTGGTTGTTTGTATGCGCGTGTTGTTTGTATGTGCGTGGGATGGTGTTTTAATCCCTCACCATTACTCGGTTGTTGCTAAAACAAAGTTGAGAAACGCATTAGCAATTGCCAAAACCCAGGAAATACCACAAAAAGTATCATTAAACCTTGATTAAACCTCATTTTATGGTTTGATGTGGGTGTCAGTTATTTCTGACTTGCACTTTGCTGCTTTGCATTTCCCCCTTATTGCCTTGCCATTAGAAACATTGGATTTGCAAAGATTAATTACATTATTGCCGGATTTAGTTGGAGTTTTGTTAGAGCTAGCAAGTGGCCTTACATGTTATTGTCATCTTAAGGTGTCAAGTCATGGTCATTTCATCATTCGACAATATAAGCTTTGCTTCCCTACTTAAAATTCCTGAAGTTACAACTTCTATTTATCCGGGAAATCACCTGAGTTTTAGATGGCACGCCCAATCTGATGGGATCTGCATGACTAGAATAATCAATTAGTGATATCTCTCATCGCATATTTCCAAATGTCATATCTAACAAATGTTTCCTTGTAGCTGATCATCCTCATCGTGCAAATGGACCCATCCAGAAGCGAAAAGACCGTCTACCGTTTAGCCGACATTTGCATAGCATTAAACTTCGTGCTGGATCCGTACATTTACGTATTACTGCGACGACCTCATCGTCATTCATTTCGCCAACTTTTCAAACCTTTGTGTTTGGCCTGCAACAAACAATTGCCGACGTCCGGTTGCGAGAATCATCGACCAGGATCAGCCAGAGACTCCGGTGGACGACTAGAATAATTTGAACAAAATTAACCTAAAAGTGAAACTCACCAAAACAAGTGTAAATGGTAATTTGAAGGATAAGTCATATCAGTGGATTCAGACTGTTATGTGTAGCTGTGTAAATTTTTTTTTAAAAAAGTTGTATAGATTTTGGCACAAATTTTTTGCTGTTGTTGATTTTCAGTTTATCTTTGTACATTTTTCCTAAATTATTTTTTTAAGTTTCATTAACTGACACTAGAGGCAAGAGATGACAAATGATGTCATGATTTCAACAATCCTTGATACCTCACATCTCAACAGTTCATTCCTAATTCAGATCACCCCCAATTTACATCATTTACATCTTTTGATAATATTAGATGTTTCAACTTTAAATTTAGAGATTTTATTAGGTACTAAAATGGCTTAAAATTCAATATACTTCTGTTTGAACCTAGTGGTTGTTTCTTTAACCATTTCTGCACATATTGTAAATAACCTGAATGTACCCATTTTCATCACTTCTAGTTCTTCTTTCCATGTGTTAACACATTTCATTGCATTATTTATGTTTAAGTTGTTTAGTTTATCATTTCTTCTACAAGCGAGTTTCTTTCTCTTTTCGTGGATGGCTTTATCTTTCTAGCTGGAATTGCATGTGCATGCTTTTTAATTACAACATGCATAAAGTTTGTAAGTTGATAACATCAAACAGGATGTGTAAGTTTAAAGCAAGTAGTAGTATTATGCAGTTTAAGGTTTTAAAGCATGTAATGGGAATTTCTTGATCATATATTTTAGTTATTATATGTGTCCTCTTGTGGGATACAGTCTAAACTAGCAATAGGCAAATCCCAAATAAATAGATTTTGTTAAGTTTCAACAAGATGTGCAAGTCCCTTAGTCTAACTTTAATATTATAGCATTGGAAAGTTACAACATACGGAGTCCTTAATTTCTCATTTTTAACCATTTTGTCTGTTAGTGTGAAATTTATTTACAAAACTATTTTTGGACAAGAAAATTAGCCCACAGTCAATACTTGTAGACCAATAAAGTAAAAAGAATATTTCTAACAACAGCTGAATCCAATTAAAGAAAATTGCTGAGTTCCACTTCTGGTTATTAATTGATTTCTTTTTGACTGATGTTTAATTTCAAATTTGCAGATGACACCAAAGACAGCAAGGTGACCAACAGTAGTCGCCATACCACTGACCAAGAGCTTGTTCCAGTGGTCACATTTACTTCCAACCAACAAGAACAAATGTAAGCAAGGAAAGGATGGAGCAAATACTCATCCATATACTGTATTACTTGGTAATATAGGCTAGTTAAATCGTTTTGGAAATATATTGTATTCAGTGCGTAAAGTCTATAATTTCCTATAAGTATTTACAGTAACTATTTTAAAATTATCATATAATTTTTTTTATGGATGGAAAATGAAATAAGATGAGTTATTTGTTGTAAATATTAAATTTATGAATGTATATTCTATATTTGTAAATAAAAATAAACAAAATAGAATTTCAATTATTTGGTTTTACATAGCCGAGTAAGTTGAATGAGCTGGATCAGGGAGAAAAGTTAATTGTGTGGACAAACAACATACTGTATACTACTGACCTAGTAAGGTGGCTGAATCAATTAAAGGGAGACAGAATTACAGCACTCAACTGCTATGCAAATATGCTTTGAATGTGTTTTTCATGAAACGTCCAGCTATGTTCAGCCATTTCTATTCTGTATCTAAATTACAAGTAAGCTCAATTAGGCTTTGTGTTTCACTACATAAGTCAAATAATACTTAATGCTTCTGCAAATCAAGTGATAAGTATCATTTCCATTTTTGACCATCTGATACAGTCGATTTCAAAGAATATTGAGACATTTTAGTTGGTTTCACAGCCCTAGTTCAGTAGGCAAAAGTAAAAGAACACACAATTCAAACATTTGAGAAAACAAACAAAAAAGACAAAATATTGTACATTCAAAAGAATGGAAAAAGAAAAGGAGGAACCAACAATAAGTTGGATTGACCATGTGCCCTTGCCCCTGGGCTTTAATTGGAAGAACGATGAGCCCCATCAAAACCTCCAAGGGAGGAGGAGATCCATTTGCATCCAGAAGACCTAACCTGAGTGAAGCGCTAGTGGTATACTGCTGTATAGACAGTCCTATCACCCACAGTCTGTTGTAAGATACAATTTCTTCTAACTT
>JAQFZO010003273.1:0-10274 GCA_034695885.1 Geophilus flavus | reverse complement strand
AACTGTTGAGGCTGCCTTCATTCTCTATTAACCTGAGACACGACTTACAAACATGTCAAAACTCGAATGACTCTTAGGAAAGTTCGTACTGGATGTGGGTTCAAAACTACTGGAGAGATTTCATTCTAAATGCTTTGGGATGTGCTTGTGTTTAATCTCTAAGGAAAGGTATTTTTATAAATGTAATTCATATGATATGTTGTTTAAAATAGAAAAAACTCATAAAAGTGTATTTATTATTTAAATTTTGGGTCTTTTGAATATTTCCCGATTCCCGAGAATTCTCGGGAATTCTAAAACTGATGGGGTCGAGTCCCCGGAATTTCAAAAGGTTGAGAAACCAGTTTTTAATTATGAAACTCCCATTGGTTGTATACTGCGAGTCAAATTGTCACCATATAATTAAAATTGTCGATGCGATCGAGTAAAAAAAAAGACGTGGAATGAGTGAAATGGGCGATTTAGTGTTTTGTGTTGTTTGATGTATCGACGAAATCAGTGGGAATTGATAAATGGGTCGTAGGGAGATTACTACGAGTCTTTGTGTGTCTATGTGGGCGTGAATGCGTCGCTTCTTTCCGTCCCTCTAATCATCATCACCATCGTCATTATCGTCGTGTAGAAATGCGATGCATTTTCCATTCATTCCATCATTCGATTTTCCAAACTACTACTTTTCAGTGTTGAAAATTACCAACATACCAGTTAATGAGTTATTATTTCCATTCGAAAAATAATCACTTTACGCGAATCAATCGAACGTCATTCACACAGTCAATTAACCTCCAAAATGTCCAAATCGTTTCGATTAATTCAATTACGACCAATTGTAATCGATTAAAAATCACATTCGAACATTTCAATAACCGTAACCATCGACCAACATCGATCCATCCGAGCAAAACATTCCCAACATATCGATCCCCGACCGACTTTCTACCCCATTTGATCCGCGACTACGCTATTTTTCTCCCCTCATCACGACCGGTGGCCGAGTAGTTTGTATATACGATTCATAGCGATTTGTCAATTATTAGCATTGGACACGGAAATGGTAATTTTTCACACTTGATAAATCATTTAACCACACTCCTCGAAACTAGTGCTACTTGCCACCACACACACACACTCACACACTCAAACTCTCACACCGCACACACTCATTGTTCGCCCCCTACGGTCAATTGGAGAAAATATCCTCTCTACAAATACATACACATATAATAGGGGTAGTAAGGGTGTGGGTGGATTGGGGGGTTGGGTGGGGGTGGCAGGGGCAATTGGAAGCTCTCCTGCGGTTTTCACAATTGAAAGCAAGCCCCATTTGCAAGTATTTTTGGATGGGGGAATGAGGTGGGTAGACAAGGGATGAGGTTCTTCTTTTTTCCATGATTGGGTGCCCACCCTGCGCGTGCCAAATGAGATGGTCTCGGACCCCGAGTGTGGATATATATACATGTCTCCCGTTTTGACCGCCCTCGTCTCTTCCTAAGGTCAGAGGATGGTTGGGCGTGAGCGATGTGGGTGTGTGTGTCGTCGTCTAGTGTGTGTCTGTGGCCATTTTAATGGCACATGGGTTGGGATTTTACAGTCGAAAGTTGTAAAGAAAAGTTTTCAGAAAAATTTAGATTGCTTCAAGAGTTGGTCATGTGATTGTAATGGTTACTTACACTGGAATTATCGCACAATTTAATGATCGAGGAATCAGAAATTTACCAAAATGGCGTAATTGCAGTATCGGGGACTTCCGGTTTTAAAATTTACAAGTTTTTTTGGTCATTAATAAGTAAATTTCAGTAAAATTTATGTTGAGGGAAGTGACGTCAGATTTTTCGTTTACGTGGCCATCTGGTGGTGATTACCAACAATTAACACGCAAATTTAATTCGACAAAATTTAGAAATTTAAAAACAGAAACAAAAAAAAATTGAAGGAAGGCCATCTGGTGGACAAACACGAACCCATTGGATCCATATTTTATTCGCAAACATCGTGATCACAAAAGCGTGTTTGACATATGGCTGGGAAGCATATAAAACGTCTAGCAAGAACATAAAACTCGGACGTCCATTTTGTTAGCACGGCTTCATACATCACTGCAAGGTGTTGTGGATAACTTGTATATATTGTGAATCGGTTTGCTACATTTCGTGGAGGTGAATGCCGAAGACGCGAGATGATGCTCTTGCCAACATTTCATATCCATAAATTGTTTTCAATTTGATAAATCCAGCAGTTTTGTGGCAAAATATATGGCTAATGTGATGGTTTTTCTTTTTTTAAACATTTTTTTTCTCTCTATCCATTTCCCTCTTTTTGCCTCGTAAACATGCATAGGAAAAGGGGTGGGGATGGGGACGGTGTCTTGAGGGGGTTCTTGGAATCAGAAATACACACACTTGGCTTTTTCCTTATCGTATTTGGTTTGAATGCAGCAAAGATAGGCACACACACTCCACTTTGCATTGTGTACACATGAAATATTGGCTGGAGTTTTCTCCTTAATACATCATGTTCCAAGATGGCGAGAGGGTGCAAGGGTAGAAAACGGAAGTAGGGACACGGAGACACCTTAGAGGGTAAAAAAAAAAAAAAAAATCATTGATCTATTTGGCCAAAAGAGGAATGGTCATTTGAACTTTATTTTATATTTTTTTTTTCAACTCACTCTCCCCTTACCCCTATAGGGGGAGGGAAAAATAAAAATGGCGGTTTGTTTTGCAAGTGCAATGCAAAGAAAGTGGATATATGGAAGTGAGTCGACGGAAATTAGGTTGGGGGCGGCGAAGGCGGGAAGAATCTCGCGGGTCTCATCATCATCCCTCTCCAGCACCCCCAAGCAATGGCCAGTGGACCATTGTCCTGAGGGGCGCATTAAGTTTGGCGCCTCGGTCGTGTGACGTTTGATGGGAAAAGATGGCGGGTTCGGTTTGGAAGGTGGGATGTGCGTAAAGGATTGAGTGAAAGGCGAGGTAATTTATTTTTTACGACCTGTCAGTCATCGTGTTGTCGAAAGTGTTTGACGCTTCATCATCATCTGGGGAGTCTGAGATGTTGATATTGTTGTTGCGTTGGTGAATACTCCTTGGCCATTAGCAAGTGTTTTGTTTGCGAGTTGGGAGTGTGTGATGGCAAGTGAACATCAGTCAAAAGTAATTAGGGAGTTGCAGTTTGGTAAAAAATAAAATTTAAGTTTTAGAAAAAAAATAGGAGGAAAAACATGGGAGAAGAGAAACCGAATCTGGACACTTAAAAGATTAGAAAAATCGAATTGTGATGTCGGTAGAATTTTAATTTTCGAAATGCCATGACGTCAGGACGTCGCCTTTAGCAATTATTGTAGGAATTTTCCGATGGTTGACGAAGAAGTGGAATATTCCGGTCACGTCAACACCGACTTCCTCAAAGTTGCAGTCGAAGGAGTTGGAATATTCCTTTGCCATTGGATTTTTTCGATCCTGAGCATGCGCAGTAATACCCTTCCTGTCGATAAGGCGACCGAATCGAGTGGATGATGGCCTAGTGCGAGACGTATGAATACTTTCGTGTAATATAAGCTTCGGATGGTAAAAGACTCAAAGGAGTGAGTAAACAAGATGGCCGCCATCACATGACTAAGGTTTTTTTTAGGTCATGTAAACACTGGCCTCTTGTGGAACATTTTCTCAAAAAATATATGGAATGGAGAGAAATATTAAAATGGAGATACAAAATGCTGGTCGTTTTGCTAAGTGGTGAATTTAGCACGGGAGTCAGTCAGCATCAGCAAGATCGAGTAGCCACTAGCCTCGACCGGTGGAAACGACGACCTTTCACCCGTAGCAATGTTGGGAAACTATGGGCCAGCAGCATGAGCGTCGGTTATACAAGCTCGCCTCCTCGGTCCTAAATTTAATACGTGTTATTTTTAACACCAGTTTAAAAATAAGCGGATTTATCAGGGAGGGAGAAAAGCGAGATAGAAAATAGAAAAATGAAATAGGCCTAAATTACATAGGGCACGTAGAGTCGAGGCATTAAACATGAGAAACGGCCGTGCATTTATAGCAAGGCGATTTCCATAGGATTCGAAGCGCCTTTGGTTCTTGTCCGACGACTATATGGGCATTGCCTTGGCCTTGGTGGTGGTTCCTCCTCCTCCACCTCCTCCTCCTCCTCCTCCGAGCCCCGTACTCGCCTACACGTCGACTTGCCGCGGCGTTATAGTTAATTGTGACCTCTTGGTGGTCCCTCCTCTTGGCCTCGAGTGGCTGTGCCATCATTTGTTGGTTGTAATGCGCTTTGCTGTGTATGTGTATGATGAGGAGGCGTCATAGATTATAGATCAGCAGATGAGAGGCGGGTCAATACCAAGTACCGTGTTTAATTCCACAACGTGGCCACAGGGGGCGCTTGCAAATCGAGTGATGCGCGCTCTCTCTCTCTCACTCTCTCTCTCTCACGCACACACTCTCTCTCGCTGCGTTGCAGTGTGCGGGTTCGGGGGAGTTGATCTTGTCTCCATCTTCTTCTTGTCGGGTAATGGGTTTGGGCTCGCTGGAGGAATGCATTTAATGTGCAGTGCAGTTATCTTTAAAAGGGCCAAAGGGTTAAGGGAATGGCGGTGCATTATGGGTGTTAGGGGGTGGTGGTTGGTGGCGGTAGGCAGGAGGGAGAGGCATCATGGGAATTGGTTGGCCAGTATTGATTGGAGAGGAGAGCGTTGGTTCGTCCCCATGGCAACGCAGACTCCAAGGAGTAATAATCATGTGGAATCGTATCAGTTGGAGTGTGGTGGCACCAGCAGTTAATGTAGTGGGCTTTTGTCTGTATTGGAGAGAGAGAGAGAGAGAAAGAGAGAGAGAAAGAGAGCCAACAGCTGCTTGGCTTCATACGATTTCAAGCTGATGTATTTGCCTCCCGGATACTTGTTATTACGCAATATTAGATTTTATTCTTTTTCTTTACCCTCTTTTAAAAAAAGAAGCAAAAAACGGCTTTAAAGCCGAGTTTAAGGTTTTACACGTGAAAAATCATTGCAGAGTATCGACTGTGAGTGTCGAAAGAGTGGGGTAAACCCCCTTCATCTAAATAAAGCGCCATCTTGTGTCGTTTTCCATGACGTCACACGTTCCATGCCTGGAGGATAACCTACATGTCGATTTCTTTTTTTTTATTTTTTTCCTCTCACGTTGCTACTTTTGTGTTGTTGTCGTCAGTCAGTGAGTGAGAGTGAGAGTGAGAGAGAGAGTGTGTGTGTGAGGGGAAAAATCAATTTATTGGTAAAATTAATGCAGTCGTAAAATTTCATTTGCCAAGCTTCAACACCCATTCGCTCGACCCTCGTTCTTTGTGTTGTGAAGAGGAGGCGGAACACGCGAAATCGGTCCGCAGACGGTGGCTCCTGCTGGCGGCGGTCGGTGACGGTGGCAGGCAGGCAGCATCGACGGCTGCAATGATGACGGTGATGATGGTGGAGTGGGTTGTTGAGTGGCGTCATATTTTGTGCGTCGACAAGCGGCTCAAGCATGCGCGTGATTCACGAGGGGAGGTGAAAACTCGTCGCCTCTCATTCATTCTTCTGTTTGTCTGTCTACGCACCTTTGAGCGGAAACGGGAAAGATGTGTGCGCATGTGCGAAAGATGAATTAGTTTTCGGTTCGCGGGGGTTATACACTTGTCTCCGGTATTGAAGAATTCGTCGAGTCGAGTGAGTGTCTGTGTGTCCTGGGGGAAGGACGATGCTCTCTGTTTACTTTTAAAAGAGGAACGATTTCCAACATCGATAACAATAAAGATACACTCTTCGTATTGGACGAATTGGATGAATCATCGCTCGTTAATAGCAGTTCGAGTGTGTGTGAACTCGTAACAATTTATCGATACGTTTTACATGCCAGTAATATTCCTCGCAAGTTCCGGTTAAAGCTTACAGTACACACCTATACTGTCTTTCACAGTGAAGTGAAAAAAATGCACTTTGCTCGTTAATTTCACTTAGATTGAAAAAACACTTGTTTTTCACTCGCATCCTACCTGAAATCACAGACACGTCTTTTTACGTGAGCTGAAAAATTTTATTTTCTATCACTATGTTTACATGGTCGTAATATTACAACTGCTGAATTATTTGACTGTCGAATAATAGTGTGTTTACATACGTTGATTTAGCGCCGAGTTAGATCGACAGTCCAAGATGGCTGCCATTTTCGAGTGTAGTCGGAGATGGGAGAATTTCTGCGCATGTACACGCTCAAACTCACACGCTATTTAAATTCTCCGTCTCACTCGTAATATAGTGTGAGAGGCTTTAAAAGAAAATCTGCTCGTTATAAGCGGAATATTCCTTTGCCTTAGGATTTCCTCGATTCGAGCATGCGCATGGCGACCGAGTAGAGTGGATGGTGGCCTAATGCGAGTTGTGTTTAGCAAAAGAATCGACAATTTCCTGTTGTCACTCGACTTGAGGAATATGGAAAATTCCTTTATCTACAACTTTTCGAAAAATTCATGGCATGTAAACGTAAAATAGTTAACTCGGAAACCAAGCATAACCAATAGACGACCTTGTGCCGACGACGCATTTGTCGAGAGCGTTTGAAATTGGTTGTGACGGTCGTGATTTTGGGGCACGGTTTGAAATTCCAACATGGTTCCATTACATGGGGAAAATAATTCTCGGTGTGCTCAGCTGATAGCTAATGGTTGGCACGCGCAAGTCCCATAGTCCCCGCACTCCTCATCGGCGAGCTGCATCTAGAAATCGTTAGCATAATTCTCATCAGTGAAATGGGGGTTGAGTTTGAGAGTAGTTTTTCGTGTTCATTGTGTAAGGTAGTTGCTCCACCAGCCCCTCGTTTCTTTAAAGAACTCTTTTAATGTGTAGTGATTGGTGATTTTTTTTTTTTTTACCCCCACATACCCCTCCCTCATCTTTCAAACATCACCTTTAAATCTCTCATTTTTTAAGTGTGAAGTGGTGAAGAAGAATGGATCATGGGATGATGTGGGTTTGGTGTTATAGCATGTGTTGCACCTCTTAAAGACGAGCTTCAGGCTTCGTTAGGCCTATTTGAAAACTCATTCACATTGATGATTCCTATTATTTATGTTGGTCTTTTAACCCCCACACCCCCCAAAGGCATACTTAGGCCTAGTTTGGTCTTTTTAAGAGGAAAATATGTCATTAGTTTCTTTTTCTTTTTATTTCATTACCATGGATGGATGGATTATGCATATTTGAAAATTTCTTGGAACAAAAAATGAAAAAAATTCACAAAATAAAAAAAAAAAAATAAATGGCTGTGACATTCACTTGTCCAAATGATGCAGGATGCAAGTTGAATGCAATATGCAATTCTACAAACCTGTTGCTCTCAACCAAGTTGTTTAGAAAAAAAAAGAAAAAACTTTAAGGAAAGGAAGAAAAAAAACACATCCTTTTAAGGTTATTGGTTTGTTCATTGTCTTCATTTACAACAAGTGGGAAATGAAACTCCTGATCTTAATATATAAACTTATATATGGAATAAAATTTATAATTCAAGTTGATACGAGGGATGATAAAAAAAGGAAATTTTCCGGTTGAATTTTTATTTTTAACTCGCCACTTGTTCCCCAGTCGAGGGTCATTACAGGTGGAGGAGTGAATGTTTGTGAGGTTGGGAAGGTGAAGCGTTCATGGCAAGCCAACAGCTTTGCGTTTGCCTCTCATTCGTTTTGCGTTTGGATTCAAATGGCCATTTAGAGGCTGAGGGCGAAGATCCTTTTCCTCACGGGAGTCTTCTGCTTTTGTCGTTTTGTGGCCTCTGCTGCTTCTCTATGTACTAAGAAGCCGAAACAAGTGCGTTAGGAAGGGAATTTAGTCTAATAATTGCAGGGAAAGCTGCCCCTTTCTAACATTTTGTCCGTCCAACCATCTTTTTTTTTTTAAATAGAAAAAAATGTGGTTAAGAAAGAGGTTGGAGACGAGTTGAATTCAAATTTTTTATTTTTTTGTTTGAATTAAGTATGTACATTTTAATCGAGGATTTATGGGCACAACAGGGAGTGAAATAAGTCATACGGTTTTAATTAATACTCTAATAGAGTTTGAAAGGTTTTTTTTTTTTAATTTATGAATTAAGAAATGTTGGTTGAAATTTTGAAAACCTGCAATTTGGGTCTTGAGGTGTCAGTTGACGAATTTGTTTAGTCCATTTGAAGTTATGTAAGGATAAATTCAAATTCGATTCATCCCGGCAACTTTTTTTTTTGAAGTTACAACCTTGGGTAAAACACGTTTTGTGTTTGCGCCAAATTTGTTAAAAGTGAATTTGTTTAGTTTAGTCAAATTAAAATCATGTAATAAAAATAATTGTGAGTTTCTTTTAAGCATGGCGTAAAATTATACAAATATAAATAACCAAAACATTTTATTTTTATTGATTCGACTGTTTTTTGTGAATTAATTTACCCTTCGGATGAATAAAAAGTTTAATTTCTCAGTTTTAAAATTGGAAAAAATTTAATTTTTAATTTTTCCATTTTATTTTGTCGATTTTTACGTAATTACCCTTTTTCCTCCAATTTTACGTCTATCCAAGAACCGAACCCAATTTTTCCACTGAATTCAAGTATCCCCATTTCAAGGAATTCCTCATTCGCAAGGATTTCCATTACCCGAATCCTCGCGAATGTCGAGGGGGGCATACCATAACACCCGAATCCATATATATTTATGTATTATTATATGGTTTCACTTGCTTTAATTATTAAAGAAATACTTGTATGTGTTGAGTGCTTTTCATCTGGTTGCTGTCATATGGGCGTCGTGTCTTATCTTGACATGACTAACCTCTGTCTGTCTTTACTGCTATTCGATCTATTTTTTACATTTCCCCCTTTTTTCTCTTCTTTCAACAAAAAAATAGAAAAAAATCCAAAAAAGTGGAATTCCACCTGGTAACATTTTTTTTTCCTATATTTATTTTCCAAATATGGATCTTATATAATGTTAATCTATAGTTGCTATGTAATTTCCATCAAGTTGACAGAATTTGACATTTTCAAGTTTTTCTTTCTTTTTAAATAAATATTTTACCATTATGGATAATCAAATCCCAATTTTTTTTTTAAATATATATAATTTTTTTTTTCTTTTTTTCCTTTCATAGAAAAAAAATCTTTGAAATTCTTCCTGGGCTTATTCATATTCCTGAGAATCCTCACCTACTTTTCCCCTTCATTTCTATTTTCCCTCCCTATAGGCCTATTTAAATCATTTACATGCAAATCTACAGGAAAGAATATGGCATCAAAGTTAAAAAAAATTTTTTTTATGGCTTTTTAATTTTTATTTGAGTAGCAAGAGTACTATAAAAATTCATTCTCTTCCCTACTTGCACCCCTTTAATTCCCACTTTTACCATCTAGTAAAAAAAGCCCACAAAGTCTTTGTGTTGCCTTTATCTGAAAAATGGTTGCAAATGGAGTCATAAAAAAATTATGATAGAAAAAAGGAATTTCTGATACTTTTATTATTATTATCATTTTTATTATGATTATAATAGTCAAGCAATTAACCAGTTTTAAGGAAATCTTCTCACATTCACTTCTTTTTCCTCCCCCTCTTGAGGGAGTGAGGAAGATGGCACTGCCCTGTGTTTCTTAATGAGAGTCATCAAAGTGAATAGGATTTTGGTGTACTTGTCCCTCTCATCACTATAAAATTAGTTTTTACTGCTTTGCCAAGTTATCACACATAATTTTATTGTATCTCAGTTTGGTAAATAAAAGTGATGGTATGTCAACATTGTATATATACTGTCTTGGTCAAAGGCACTGAGTGAGAATGGTTTTAATTGTTTGTGATGGTGATTAACAATTGGGTGTTTTATTGTATGGATTTTAATTTGATTGTTCTGGTTAAAACAGGAGGTCTTTGTTTTACAACAATGAAATGTAAACTGATCAGTATATTGACACATTTTATTACATTTTATTGTTGAAAAACAGTGTGGTGAACATTGTTTTACAACAATGACAGTTTTTTTTAGTATAAATTATTTGTGTAAATCCATTTAATTTATAAGGCCATATAGGACCAGACAAAATACAAACATTAAAACGCAAATGAAAACCACAAATTTCAACTTTTCCACATTCCAAATATGTTTCCAGGAAACAATGAAAGTAGCAGCAATGTTGTAAAAATATTGAAAAGAAAACATACAAATGTTTATGCAATATAAAAATGTCATTTTTCAGCTTTATTATGCCAATGTTTGACAACAACATTATTTTTTGTTATAAAT
>JAQFZO010003272.1:0-10277 GCA_034695885.1 Geophilus flavus | reverse complement strand
CTCGCTTGAACTCACAACACTAAAGACACAACCTAGAGCATTTTCGAGTCACGTGAGTCAGACGTCACACGCTTGGAAATCAATGGCAGACAGCCTAACCAGCCAGCCACCGCAGGTCCCTACGATATAAGCCAGCCGACACCGGGAGCCAGAGCCAGAGCCAGAGGCCTTGCGGGCGACACATCACCCACCCGAATGCAGCTCGCACATTTTGCTGCACACAGCTCGTGCGAGCCACTCCACACTTAACACTGTGCTAACTTTAAATATTAAACCATGATTGATGTGCTCAAACCCCAAGGGAAAATATTGTGGCTACCAATTTATGCCTGGCTCCGATTAGTCAGCTGGTCGTCACGTGACTGCCACTGTTTATCGAATAGTAATATATCTACGTCACTCCACTCGATGACATAACGCGCTTGTCGTAAGTCAATGAACCGCCCGCGACTTTTCAAATTTTTTTACCTGCGTTAAACTAACTCACCGAGTAGGGACTTGCGATGGCAGCGGAGGGGAGCATGAGGCCCGCCCGCCAACCCGAGCTCGCGCGTGCACTGGTCGACCAGATGCCATTGAGCAGCGACTCGCGCTCGCTCTGCCTGCAGAATCAAGCACCCGCACGCTGTTGACAACGAGATCGTAGCGCCACGTAGTGCCACGTCCGGGGATAAACCTGCTGCTGAACAACGCCAGCCAGCCTCATCATTTCCCACTCGCTGTCCGCAGCCTCAACAGCCACCACTGTGAGACGCCACGTGCGAGGCGGGCAGCTTCACTAAGCAGGCTCTCCATCATTGCAACTCACTTTACATGTTTACATGTAAATGTACATCAAATTTTACGAAACACTCGGGTTGGCGAATGAACCCCAAAATAATAGAAAATGCAGAAATAAAAAGTGAAAAATTTTTAAAAATACATTGCAAGTGCATAAATAACACGATTAATTATTAATATTTAAAAAAAAAATAAAAAATAAAAAATGATAATATTAATTTTAAATAAAAAATTTTAAAAAAGCGAGTTCGATCAAGAAAAAGCACATGGTAAAAGAGCACGAAAAAAGAATGGGGCTCAAGTGTAATACTCACCCTGGGCTCGATGGCGATCCACAAATCCGAATGGAATCTGTAAAAAAAATAAATTAAAATCAAATTTGTCATGTTGCGAGGTTTATCCGGAAAAATTCAAATAGGGCACTAGTTTGGTAAAATGAGTGCAGGTCCCGTGCATGGCCCCACGCCCGATTAAAAATTGATACACGCCTCCATTGCGAATGAATGTCGAAGCAAGAGAAGAAAATGAAATGGACTGGTGCACGTGAACGAGCACTCGTTTCATTTTGATGCCAACAGGCTTCTACCTTGCCGAAGATCCGACTCCCGCCCAACTCCTGCGCCGCTGCCACCATAATAGAAGTAATTGAATCTACCAGCACCACCCCCACTTTACGCTGCTCCAGAACCCGTAAGTGGTGGCATGCGCATGCGCTATGCAAAGCATGGCGTGCGCAACCGGCGTTCATCCGTCATAGTGTACTCCATTCATGAATGATCGCACGCGGGAGGAAGTCTGCTACTCGCGCACCCTCCCGGCAGAGTAAACCCAGCTGTGGCTGTGCTGTCTACACCCCACCAAAAAAATAGGGAAGAGAAAACCAGTTGACCATCTGCTTTTAGCAACATGTTCCACCAATTACTGTCTCGCATATAAAACCGGCGTAGACCAATATCAAATTTTCTTACTTTTTCATATATTTATCATAATGCAATTTTCTTTTTCCTTCATTCTTTCTTTCTTTCTCTTTATTATTTCTTTTCCTAAATAAATATTATGCAAGTAATTGTACATTTCAAATAAGGAAATTAATACATGTGATGAAATGGATTGCAATTAAAAAATTAACCTAGCAACAAATCTTTTGTAGCAATTTCTGATTTTTAATTGCCTCGTAAAAAGTCTCCTTACGTTATTGATAGTCCCACCAACCTGTTATCCAAATGTATACACTGACGCCCTGCCAGACATGTACTTGCAGTCGCAGCAGGCAAATGGTATAAAAGTGTAAATCATGAATATCATTAGAAATTCCAGTCACTGATGACAAGATTTTTTCCCCACCCCCCTCTGGTTGTTTCACGACAATACGACCAGTCTACAATCTATTTACACTTCGAGCCAGTAAAAAAAAAAATATTTAAATGCAACGATTACATAGGAAGAGATCATCAAACTGACTCCTGTTTTTGTCTCATTGACTTTTCTCGTTTTATTCTATTAATTTACCAAGAATTTTCTCGTTTAATTACCGTCGAAAAGACGTTTTCCGATTGATTGATCGATCTAAATTGTTTTCAATTGCTGTCAGGCTCTACCCATGTAAAACTATTTTGAAAATTCCTTCGCCGACTCAACTCGTTACAAACAAAGTCTCGTAATTATATCGAGAGTGGATAAACAGACGAGTTGTAAACATTAAAAATATTCTTCTTATCTAAAACCAATAACAGTTTTTCCAGTTTTATTTTATAGTGTGTTTATAAAAACTTGCCAATTTCAGCTCCTTCTTATCTCAAATTGCTAAAAGTCATCGAGAGATGGCGCTAACAGAAATAAGGCGATTAGACCCCACCTTTTTCCCATTTATAAAAATAAATTTGCTGTATAATAATGTAATCGTAATTTTGCACCGGGTTTATCTGCACTCTAAAGGATAAACAAGAGAATAACATACTTTCCTTTTCTATATTATTGAACACATTTTTTCTTTTTTTTAGTTTTTATCAATTTTGACCTCCATAAAAACTGCAAATAATCGTTAAATAAACTATTTCATTCACTATTAAAGCTAATCGACCCTCTTAATAAATGCAATCAAATATTTAAAACTAGTACCCTTTTTTATTAAAACATAAAATAATAATAATAAAAATTCGAAAATTGCATTTCTAATATAAACCACTTTCTTGACGGTCTTATGTGGATTAACAAAGCAAACAATAATCTTCATACGCGTGAAGAATGAATTCACACGCTTAATCCTTTTACCGCGGATAATTCTCACGCACCATGGTGAGAGGATTATTGCGCACAGCACTAAATAAAATAACTAAACGAAGTGAAACACACATCTTTCTTAGGTACCATATAGAATTATTTATTTAGCTCTTCTTTAAAGAAAAAAATTTTTTTTTATTATTTTTGAAAGTTATATTTGAAAAACTTGTTGGTCTGAATGTGTGCTTACGGTGCGAGAGTTTCGTCGTAATTGCCTCACAATTCATGTAATAAAAATGGCATTCTTGTCAAACTGACGGCAGAAAAAATACCGCGTCAGTGTCTTACAAACTAAGAGTGATATTTGGGAAAAGTAACAGACGGAGTTGATAGGTATTCCTCGAAATAAGTCTGGGATAAGATGTCAAATTTATCTTAGTTTTTTTATTTTTTTTATTTTTTTTATTTATTTTTTGAGTGATTTAGCATTTGTCCTGCTAAATGTATATTTGTATTGTATCCTATAGAAAAAAATTCTAAAAATTTAATTTTCAACTCGATGCACCATTGTGAGGGAACAATTTAATGTTCCTGAGGTCGATTGTTGCTGCAACTGTCATCTGGCGAATCAAAATGTGACACAACATCGTGTGCAACAGGTTATACTACTATACAAGCTGGAGTGTTGTTTAATGTACTGTACATTAAAAATGCGTTCCGTAATTTGATTTTATACACGTATAATGGATAAAACGATTCATAAATATTCTAAAACAGCCAATATACGTATCGTAAAAAATACAATGTTCGCTACTAGTGAGTAATTGATTTTTTTCTTTAAAAAAAAAACTCATTTAAACAAATTCGGATTTATGCTGACTGCTGAAGTCAGTAGAAAGTGCTCAACGTCATTTCAGTTTCAAAATAAAAAGAAATTCTTCGAGAGAAGATGAAATTACATTCGAGTTTCATGGCTCGATTTCATTCTCGAAAAATTTGCTCGATTAAAAGAAAATAAAAAAAATTATATATAGGAATGGAAAAAGAATTATTTTTACATCAAAAAGTGTGTTATTTCACTCACACAACAGCTAATTATTGCATTAGCAGCACTGTAATTAGTGCGTAAGTTAAACAACTAACCGAAACATCATCTTTAACCACTCCAGAAGCCAAAAATCTGTTGGAGGTTTGAGTCAGAGAGTGAAATACCCTGTTCCATTTCTTCACAAGCAATAAACACGTGATAATTCAGATCAACTTGTGATCTGTGTTTTAATCTAACCGCGGATATTTTGTACTTGTAAAACGCACGTTTAAATTCGTGCTCTAAACTAAGTTAAACTTATTAAATTAACGCTCCCGCCTTAATGCAGTTAAAATTGAGATTAATGAAAACAAAAAAGAAGTTATGGAGACCACCCACCATCTCAAATTGCCCTCTCATTAACAGGGGATTTGCTTTTCAAACACTCGCTGTATAAATATACATTTGAAAATGGGATCCCGGGGTTAGAAAATAGTTTCCAGAGCCATAAGTTTACTATTTATTGACAACTATTCACATTTAACCTCGGTTTAATGTCTAGTAAATGTACACCATTATATGAGACTAAAGGGTAAAAAATCGTGTGGGAGAAAGAGGAGTTGGAAACATTCTCGGATGTCAACTAAAATGGTCATAAAAGAGACAAGAGAAAAGAAAGAGCCAGAAATTGCTGACACACTTCACACTAAATGGCAATAAAGGGTTACCTATATATCGAAAGAATGGTATTTTAACGTTTTACTTTTAAAATCACTTATATAGACTTAGAAAATCAACTAATTCCAACCAGTTCATTGCCCAGCACACTGTTTTTGTAAGTTGAGTCGCTCGAGCGTAACCTCATTTTTACCCCTTACCCCCAACTTTTACCCAACCCAAAGTAAAAACAGGAAAAGAAAAAAAAAAACACGGAATTGGATCCTAAGTGTCTATATCTTGTAGGTCACTGCTCAAAGGGTTGGGGTTGGAACGCAACACGTGCTGCGAGGACGTGGAGCATAGAACATCAATTGCATCAGGGGGACAATGGCAGTCGCAAAGGGTTAAGGTGGTGAGGTCCAGTGATCAGCCAACCATAGCAGTTACCACACGGATATCGGCCGGAATACACGTTTAAAACTGCGGATCTATACGTTTGTGAGTATTTGGCATTGAGTTTTGATGTTTTTGACAGTTTCCCCAATTTCACAAACCTGTCGATGTCGTAATTGACATCGAAATTCACCGTTTAGCGATATAAATTTTCTTACCTGATGTTCCACTAGCCCAATGTTTGCGCCACAGCTTATCTGGAATAACACAAAACCAAAACATGACATTTTAATTTTCATTTTTCCATATGTTTTTCTTTTTTCATCGAGTAGAAAACAGTATAAAGCAATTCAGTGTTTGTTTTTTCAAGTGCAAAGAAGAAATCTTCCATTTCGTCACTGCCCCGAGTTTATTTTTCTTTTAATTAGCAATTTTTCTTGGAAGTGCATACATCCAGACTTGCATAAATGTCTTCGATTACAACAAACTTCTTATGCATACTGTTACGTTCGATATTTTATGAGTGCGTATTGAATTTAAAGCCACAAGAAGTAGAAACAAGTGACTATGGAATTTTGATAATTTTTTCCTCCCTATGGAATGAAGATGTGAATTTATTGCATCAACTTAATAATCCATTGCCATCTCATTTCCCTGCCTAATTGAAAAAGCTTGTCATCCTACCCTTCAATCAAATTTATGAATAGTTTCTCTGCAGGCTTCCAGACTCCAATCTAAACTTTTTCTTCCACTTTGCTACAACATGTACACAGGACCATAGTGTAAATATTTGACGTTGACCAGTGGACCCATTTGGCTATTTTCAAACCCTGTTTTTAATAGCCAAACTCCCACTGCATATAAGACAATGAAGGTACAAACCATGTCGAGTTTATTTTTCCACAGGGTTTCTCGAAAACGAGTCAAAGTTCAAGGTGGCAAATTGGTTTTAAGCTAACGATATAACATTTATCGTCCACAGTATACAATTACTTATAAACAAAAGTCCTAATTTCGACCCGCAAACTTTCAGATAATATTTCAACTGGGCTAAATTAAATTTTGATTTATGGTTCCAATTTTTTTAAAGGAAAAATTAATAGTGTATACAAACTAATATCAACTTACAGAAAACAAACAGTATAAATTTTTCGTGTGGGCTTTTTAGATTAAAATCCGAGGTTATGATTCTTTTTTTAAGTGTATAGAAATGCATAAATTCACTTTACAACATGGAGTTTACCGTTCCATATCATCAAGCGTTGAAAAAGGTGCCAAAAATACTAATCTTATTTTAGGATCAAGCTCGTCCAAGCAATTTAAATTCTTATCTACGTAAAATGCCTCATCTCACAATTAAAAGTGTAACCGTGGCTTATCATCTACGAAGATGAGTTTGACGCAATTTTCTCCAGAGTAATCGGAAGTTTAGTCTCATTAGAGCTGTTTTCGTCCACTTTTCTATGCGAAACCAATTTTATAGTTCACATTTGCATGCATTTCAATCTAAATCAGGTAATTGCTTTCCCTAATGTAATTCATGCATAATATTTTCTCGTGCTACTTACCTACATTTCCCAAGATTCGATTATTTTTTTACAACAAATGTTTGATTATATACGGTAACTTCTCAACAAAAACCTGTGGTACGTTTTGAGTCAAACATTAACGAATATAATCTGAACCTCCAGCTGATACAATGGGTCGAATAACCGGCGAAATCACCAGTGAACCGCAGAGTGCAGGGGAAACGGCAACCGATCGACTCAGAGTGGAATGGCGAAATGAACAAGCACTCCAACCAACTCACATTTGACTCAGACATTCCAAGCAAAAGGGAAGACGGCAGAAAACCAACCAAGATGAAATTTGCTCGCCATTGCCACGTTTGTTTTACATTATTGATCGATAGGAGCGAGAAATTCAAGAGAGTAAATTGGAAATATACGTAAGAAACAAAAGAATGTCGTAAATAAATCCATTCTTACGGTTTGATAAAAATATTACGGACGTTAGAATTCTTAACGAGTGGGTGGCCATTTTAAAAAATGTAAATCGACCGAGAAGACTATTGGAATTTGTAACTGGATACTTGCAAATAAACCCTGATTAATTGAACACTCGATGCGAGCAGCATAAAGCGTCTGCGGCTGCGCACAAACAAAAATGGCTGACCGCAGTGTTAATGAGGAAGGTATTTGAGAAAATGTTACGTAAGTTGCGCATAAAAATGGTGAACTATGTGCGTTAGAAATTTATAATTTCACGGTAGGTAAGTGAGTTATTAGCATGAGTAATTTTTTTGTGACTTGATAATCGTTGCCATTCGAGAAACACCTGGTGTGGTGCGAGAAAATTACACTAGATAAGAAGGTACACGCAATATGGAAGGCTTGACAAGTGTTGACATTAACATCGAGTCAAATAGTGTGATTGATTCACTTACAATTGTGCATTTTTCTTACTTTGTCCATATTACCAATTCCATATTTCCACAACAATTCCATTATACGGGAATATCAAACTGCATGTGATTTCCAAGCAAGCAGCGAGAGACGTAATAATGAAACCTGCAGGTGTATATTCAACCCCTGCAAACCATTTGTTGTAAACAGGTTAGGTTTGATGAAAACACCTGCCAATGGAATTTTAGCAAAAGAACTTTTTTTTTCCTCCATATTACAAGACCCCTCCCTCATGTTAATATGAATTTCAGTTACATTTCATATGAGAGGGTTGGGTTCTTAGATGGAAAGAACCAATCATGAAACAGAACCTCCTCCAAAGATTTACTGACGTCACAGAATGGGGCTTAGGTTTATTTTTTTACTTAATTCCAAAATTCGCCACCAGAGTTCGTTTGCAACGGTTTAAAAACAAAGTGCATCTTGTGGTTTATGCTAGATTAAATTATTAACTTACTAATAGTGGATTATTCAGTTTTTACGTATTTATTACTTTTATACTTAGTGGAATATTCATGATCATTTGTCCTGAATAAAAGTTACTGTTAAAAGATATAAAATTTATATTATTTATTTATTAAAGGAAGTTCTGCAGACATTGTTTACTGTTATTGAGTGTTGTGAGTTATTCACATTTATGGTTATTGATTGGTTAGTCAATTCTGTTCAGTCTCTTAGTCAATAATAATATTCTTTTTATGTTTATGAACTGCCTACTGGTAGAGTCTATAAATCAGGGTAATTAATTTCGAAAATTATATACATTCTTTTGATTATCATAATTTTCAATTTGCTAAAATGTAAGCATTTTTGTAGCCAAACAAAAAATTGTTTTCGTTTTAATGCTCTATCATTGGTTCATAGTAAATATGAGAGATAAGAAACCACGAATGGAAGATTGTGCAAACTGTTTTGTATAATTTATGGGAACATACATTATTGCTTCATCCACTGACAAATGTGAATTTACCTCCGACCAACCACGAGATGCTTTCAACGAGCCAATGGAAGAGGTGTTTGTTCGAGCATCAACTGCTAGCCGCGTGGTGGTGGATTTCGGTACTAGAAAATGAACTCCCATGTTGGATTTCAAGAAGAAAAAAAATATTCAAGATTTTTAACACTGAACCGGTTTTTTTCTTCTTCTAATTGGGTTACCCAAAGAAATAACATATTTACCAAAAAATCAATTAAACCGCAACATTTATATCAAATTTAACAATTTTTATAACGTTAAGCAATAATTAAAATGTACGTGATGCAAAACTCACTTTTCATAAAATTCCCATGAATCAATCAAAATAATATTTTCTCTCTCTAAAATGAAAATAAACTCTACTTTATACGACCCTATTAAATCTGCAATCAAAGAGTTAAGTTACTACTTATCCGAATAAACACGCCGGCACCGGCAACTTATGCAGCAAACCGGCAATCTTACACATCGGCACGCGAAAGAGAAAAATCCACCACACAGTTAACGCTTTACAACAGCAAGAAAAAAATCTAGTGCCCTTTCGTCAGATAAACAAAAAATACTATACTTTAAAAAAAAATCGCATTAAATTTTTTTATGTGGAAAAATTACATTAGAAAACAAATATCCGTTTATGTTTAAAGCTTAAATAGCCGTTAAATAATAATAATGTCTAATTAATAGTAAATAAAAGACGACATAATATTCTTTTAAGAACCGTATTAAAACGTACTCGTAAACAAACAAACAAACAAATAAATAAATAAATTGCGTAGTACGATTGGCATCTGCGAAAACGACGAGTGGACTCTTGCCACCCAATTCCAATGACACTCTCTTCAAATTGACTTTGCCCGAAACTTGCTGGATGATGTGGCCGACTTCAGTCGATCCCGTGAACGCCACTTTGTCGACGTGTGGATGTTCGGTGATGGCTGCACCGGCAGTCGGACCGTAACCGGGAACGACGTTTACCACTCCGGGTGGAATACCAACTTGTTTGACGAGAGCGGCCATGTGCAGTGCCGTCAGCGGCGTCTGTTCGGCGGGTTTGAGCACGGTCACGCAACCGGCAGCCAACGCCGGAGCCACTTTGAACGCGAACATCGTGATGGGAAAGTTCCACTTTAAGCGACCAAAGGAACCAATATGGTATATTAGATTTCGTGGTGTAACGTTTGTTTGCATTCATAATTACGTACGGGAATGACTTGTCCGCAAACACCCACCGGTTCTTCACGGGTGAAAGAGAACACGTCTCCATCTGACAAACGAATGAGTGAGTGAGTGAGTGAGTGAGTGAGTGAGTGAGTATGCTTATAAACAGAAAATAAAGTACTGTATTTACCGGCTGGAATAGTTTTTCCGTGAATTTTGTCAGCATAACCAGCGAAATATCGGAATATTTTAACGCTCAAATCGATGTCCGACAAAGAAGCCAAATACGGTTTACCATTGTCCAAAGTTTCCAAACTCTAAACGAAAAGTAGAAATTGCATTACAATTCCAAGTAAGAATCATGTCTCGATCGATGATTATTTTTACTGCTAAATGTTCCTTGTTCTTCTCCAGGGCATCGGCATATTTCAACAGATACTGCCCTCGTTCCGATGCATCGATCGTGCGCCACTTGGAATTCCTCTTAAAGGCTGCTCTAGCAGCTGCGACTGCTTTGTCGACATCGGCCTACGAAAATTTAATTTAATTTAATTTAATTTAATTTAATTTAATTTAATTTAAATTTAATTTAATTTAT
>JAQFZO010003271.1:0-10278 GCA_034695885.1 Geophilus flavus | reverse complement strand
GTTAGATTGTCGTCATTTCATTTGTCATTTCAATACTTGTTGACTTGTTGTAATATGGCGCTGCCAAAAAAGTATTTTCATTTCAAAAAAGTATTTAAAATACACTACATTCGAACAGAAGTTGTAAAATACAAATACAAAATACAAAATACTTTGGACAATTAGTACAAAATACAAAATAAAATACTTTCCAAAAAAAATCGTATGAAAATACAAAATAAAATAGTATTTTGTATTTTGTATTTAGTATTTTGTATTTTGAAATAGTATTTTGCCCAGGCCTGTTAACCACAACATTTCAACTCGAATATCAGAGTGCAATAACACTAAACACACAATTTTCGACATAACCTTTCCTCATGAAGGTTAAAGTTATAACTAGAAAGTGCACTTGTATGTTATGATAATGTAGTATGTGGGAATTGCCATTAGTTTTGTTTTTAAATATGTTTATATAGTAATAAATTGCGGTAAAAAGCAAATTTACATATAAACAATTCACATTTACAAAGTTTCCAATTAAGTTGACTTTATCTTGTGGCTTGTATTTAATAATTATGCAAGGAGAACCAGAATAACTTATCACCTGAAATAATTTTTGAACTGATTTCAAATCCGTTTCGTGCATCGTAGGAAATTTGTGTTGGGGAATCATCTGATAGTATCACGAAATTAGAGTTGGATCCAATCGTCAAGGTTAACTGGTTTTAAACTCAAAAACTATTGGGGTTAGGTGTAATGAACCAATTAGAAAGTTGTAGAGCATCTCAGAATTAGTAGGAATACATCTTACAATTACTATTAAATTCGAGATTCCAAGATACAGTACCCTATCTCTGCGCCAAAAAATTGTTTTTTAAAAAATGCACTTTGGATTCAAAAAATTATTTCAGGTGATACAGTAAGTTATTCTGTAAGTTATTCTGGTTCACCCTGTATAATAGATATTTGTGAGAACTAAATTTTGACATATTAGAGATTTTGCAGATAGGCCCGGAGCAAACGGGCGCTTACGCTTGTGCTTAAGCTCAAGCAATAACCGTTACATAGGTGCTGGAAACCTCCATTTTGTTTTTGAACAGCAAGTGTGCATGTAAGTTGGATCGGGAAAAGTCAAAACCAAACGCAAAGCTCAAGTGCAATAACTAAGCACAAGCATACGCACCCGCTTGCTCCGGGCCTTAAACTTTATAATTTATAATTTGGTAAATCAATTCCGAGGTTTACAAGTTGAAAATTCGACTTATAAATGAAAATCATAAAGCTAATGCAAGGTACACTCAATTTATGTCGTCACCAGTTATAAAAGAATTTTACGAGTATAAATTCAAAAGTCCGCAAAGTTATAAACGTAACTTTGAGTGTATAAATTTATAAATAAAGTTACAATCATAAGTTGCGTTTATAGTCTCCGTCTTTTTCCGCAAAGTCTCTCTCAATTATTAAATTTTATATTTTATCGATTAGTGTAATTAGGACGAAACTTAGTGAGTTAACGACTTGTTTGTTTGGCATGTACTGTATAGAAATGGGCCGAAGGAAGTTTCGTCGATGCCGCATGCAAGTACAATGAGCTACAAATTATCAGTCATTTATTAGGATTTTTTTTCTTACCAATTGGGTAATAAGTCGTTGATGTCAGCCTCGACCCTCTGGCTTAGTTCCAGTTTGAAATTACAATAAATACGAGTGGATGGGCCATGAGTGTCATCTTAACTGCTGACGATAGGGCGAGGCTGCGCCGAGTTGAGGTCTCGTATCTCGACGAAGAACATGAGTTATTCCACTTCGAACGACTTTTACCTCAAAACTAAACGTGCCTCGGTGAAAGGTCGTACATCATCTGCGTCGACGCACAGGAAACGCATCCGTCCCATCCTGTTGCAGCGTCCGTACGTTTCTAGCTAATGGCTTTCAGGCTAAGTTTTAATCTACGTGAAATCGAAACCGAGTAAATGGCCTAAGTTTACTTGGGTTCACTCGTAATGCGTCGAAGAAGGAGTTGAATAAGGAACTCGCTGCGAGGCAATAAAGTGCGGAATTCCAATGGCGTGTGGTGCAATCAAGGTCCACGTATTGGTCGATGCAGCTGTTCGGAGGTTAAATGGCGGCTGCAGAAAGGTTGTAATTTCAGGTCGAGTTTGAACTTTAAAGCTTTTTCTCTTTTTTTTTCCGCTTTTTTATTTTTATTTTCATTTTTATTTCTCATATCACGGTTTCAAAGTATGGGAATTGGGTAATTATCGAACCGAATTCACCGAAGGAAGGATGTTTGAATTACCTTTAAATTTAATTCTGGCAGCAATCTGAGCAGATAATTATGTTTAGATTTTATCAAATCAACGCGCGATGGAAATAATAACAAGTTAGATCGTTAGTAAGTGCTCATCTAAGGTTGACCGGGTGCAATATGAAGGCATGTGCCATCAGATGCTATCAAACTTGATTAAATTAAAACGTAAAATGCAAGCGGAACGGCCTCTAGCGTGCAAAATTCGATGCGCACACGAACTGAGTAATTTTTCTCGTTTCGGTCACTCAAATTCCAATCTGGGGTGATGATTGCATTTTATTTTATACCATCCAGCACTGTGAAAAACAATGTTGTCCTTATTTAAACTCCTTTTAGGTGAGAAATAACACTGTTTACACTTTAACGGTGCTTCTAAACACCTGTTTCAGGTGTAAGAAACAATTCCTAACTCTTTTGAGGTGTAAATTATTCATTTAAATTTAAAATTTTTTCCACTCTGACGACTTGTCGTCACAATACAAATAAAGTCAGGATTACACTGCGTTTGGAAGAGTGTAAACACACACTCGACAACAATTTGTTAGTGCCATGACAAAGCTATTCTCTTATTAACCACAGATGTATGCTGGAACCACAAATACGTGGTAAACAAACAAGTTATTTCCTTGAGAAACTTATTTCCTCTCCTTTTCTGCCTTCTTGACCTCCCAACTCCCAAGGAAAAAGCACCACTAATGACTGTACAAATAACAAGAGTTGCAAATTATCGCAGTCGTGTTAAAGAAGAAGTCCAGCCCTTTATATACTGTAGAAGAAAAACAAAAAAAAATAATTGGTTTAGTTATTTACATTGTGTGTGTTGCTAGCTGCAAGATGCAGACACGAGAAGTGAGAACACGTCTAAAGCACCATCGCCATCCAATTTGCACGTACGTTTTGCACGCAAAGACGACAATTTGCTTTCTTTGTTTAAAGGGGGAAAAAAAGAAGAATTACGCAAATAAAAAAAAAGTTAGCGGAAAAGATGATCCGCCGAGATGCCAATTTATGTTTAAAATTCCGAAGAGAGCGATCTAGTTCTATTCGAAATACACGCTGACACCTCATGTGAGGAAGCTGCTCTTGACGATATTTAATTAAACCGACTGTGTACCATACACCACCTTATTACACACAGTCGTACACATGGGTGAGAACATGTAAGAAACTTAATTAATTTTTGCAAAATGAAATGGCAACCGAAAATAATGAGAGTCGGCGAAGAAAGATATTAATGCCACGTGAAAGTGTTGCGAATGGCCAATTCCCTATGGATAAATTTCGAACCGTCGACGAGGTTTTTTTTCTTTTTTTAAAAAAAGGAATAAAATAAAACGACTTTCTCCTTCTATTTTTTATGGTACGGTATGCCATTTTTTTGCTTTTACCTACACAATTTTTATTTGCAAGTTGCAGTGATTTAAAAATGGTAAAAGTAGAAAAAGGTAACAGGAGGTATACGGCTTATATTTTCAATTTCTTGGGCGTTTATCCTTTAATCCGAGCCTCGTCTTAATGGCGGCCATCCATCGGGCGCAACGAGCCGGCAACAAGATGCGTGCAGGTGCGAGCTATACCGGGACGTCGTCTCGGAACTCGTGACATCCGCAACTGGACTCTAGTAAATGGTCCATAAAGTGGAGCGCACAGCACTCGCCAACAGCCCTCGAGGGGATGCGTCTCGGTCCTAAATGCGAGATGCATCAGCATTCACCTGCTTAGCATCAAAACACTGTCCACACTTTAAATGGCTCACTACTTTTCCTCATCGATCGAATTAAAACCGATCCCTTGTTTCCGTTTCATCAACCACTCTTGAGAGAACTTGACGACACCATTCTGTCTACTTGTTTAAACTTTCCTTTCCATTCTCTACTTGCTCTTTTATTTCTTTTCTTTTTTCCTCGAGTTTACTTGATTTTCTACTTACATTTCTTACATACCAGCATTTGAATGTCAGTTTCAATATTCTGTCGATAAATAAAACTTTTTTTTCTCTCCCTTTTGTTTTTACACTTTTAATTTAATAAAAATTTTTCTTTTTCGGTTGGGGGACTGACTGACTGCTTGGGGAATTTCAGCTTTAACTGTTTTTTAAGCTTTTGCTTTGTTTGCTTTATTTTTTTTTTGCTGGAAAAAAGTGAATTTTAAAGATCACCTTATCAGATTATGCTGAAAGTCGATGGGCATACTGCTTAAGTCTCAACGAAGGAAAAACAAAGTTGGGTATTATGTCTTAAAGAGATGAGTAAAGTGCAAATGAGTGCATTAAAATGTTGTTAATAAGGTAGTTCGCATTTAAGGAAATTAGTGGCTTACATTTTTCGAACTGGAAGGTAATTTTCGAAGCTTGCATGCTTTCCTGCGATGCGCGTTGGTTTGTAATTGCGAATAGGTCATCTATGTTGTATTCGTTATTGCCTTCGCAATTATTATGGATGAAGCATTTCCTTGTACTCCCCATGGAAATTTGAGCCATTGCATTGCTTTGGTTAGTTACGGTCGGTATAAAATCGCAGTTGAATACATAATTACTTACTTTTCATCTCGGGATGTGATGGATTTTATGAGTCGATGGACGTATTGACCTTTGTTATGATTATTATATTATCGTTCTTCGTTTGTTGTAATTACTGATTGGTTATAGTTAGTTGCAGTAGATTTATAGATGTTAAACCATTTAGCTAAGTTTTATAATTCTCTCATCCTTTTGTGAATTTTAGGTTTTACGTTTTATGTTTCGAGTGTTTTCTATCAATTCCTTGTTGACTCCTCGTCATTGGGTGGTATGAATAAACAGGAGCAAATGCTCTGAAATGTAAGATTAAAAATGTTAAGCAAATGGTTTTGCTCTATTAAAAATTAGCATTTGCTACACAAAGTACTGCAGCAAAGATTTTTTTCTGTTTTGAGCATTACTTGCTTAAAATTGAAGTAAATACCGTAGTTACAAGTTTAAGCAAGCTACAATTTTGAAGCAAATGCTTTAATTTTTTGAAGTTACTAATTACTAATGTGGTAGCTCCAAAAAATGGAAGCATTTGCTACATAACTGACGCTTAAATTACTTTTTTCATAACCATTTAATTCAATTTTAAGCAAATGCTATCAAAAAAGAAGCAAAATCTTTGCTATAGTAGCAAATCCTAATTTTTAATGGACCAAAACCCATTTGCTTAAAATTTTTATTCATAATTTCTGTTTAATACCTTTTTTGCCAGAATAAAGCAGGGGTGTGTATTATATCGTTGTTTTTGTGGTACTGGTATCGGTATCTGTATTGAAATTGAAACTTTTTTCTGTACCATATTGGTATCAGTATCAATAAAATTTCCAATACTTTCATGTATATTGGTATTGGTATTGAAAAATCAGTGGGTACTTGTACTGATATTTTTAACACATTGCTATTGGTATTAAAATTGCTTTCAATTCACATACCCCTGGAATAAAGTCTGTTGTTGAAAGCTGTTTTACTATACCACGTTAGTGAGAACAACTTGAAAGTCTACATTTTAGAGACATTTTTTTTTTGTATTGCAAAAATTTGATGTAATTGACTAGATCGGTTTACTCAAATGGAAACATTCTTTAAAATCAAATTAAACTGTGTGGGGGGATTAAATGGGGGATTGATGATTTCCACTTTGGTTATTTATCTGTAAGAAGCCGGATAGTACATCTCTTTAAAATCAATTTAAGTTCTTGGTTTGTTGAATTAAACTGGCCACATCTGGGCTAACACAGTAGGGAAATTAAATCAGACGGCGGCCATGTCCAGCAGATGCATTAAATCAGTTTTTGGCTTTATTCCTCCTTATCTTTACACTTTATTTAACGCATCGGGCTTAAGTTTGTGTGAATTCCTTCCACCCAACTTAATGAAGTTTTAAGTTTTAACCAAATAAATTGCTACACGAATTTAATGCAAATTCAAAATGAAAGACAAAAGAATTTCAATTTATTATTTCTTTTTTAAAAAAATATAAATTTTTAAAGGAGAATTTTTGTTGGAAATGATGTGAATTATAGTGAGCCAAAGCCAGAACAAATTACTTCTAATAAGCAGCATTTTACTAACATTGGCATAAGTAATAAAACGAAGGAATATTAGCCCCGAGGAAAATTGAATTTACGCCTCTCTTTCTCTCGGAACAAAAAGAAAATTCAATATTCCGCGGCACACTGCAAAAAGGGCCTTGCTCCTTACTGTACTTTGACTGCTGTCCTGTTCTTTGAGTATGATCTATATTGGAAACGTGTAGCCCAACCCACATCTACGAACAACTGCTCCTATTTCTTCTAGACACTTTCTGAAATAGGAAAGGAAAAAAAAGATGAAAAATTTGACTCTTTCGTGTACAATAAGGCGAGATGCGGTGTGACAAAAATTGTCTTAGTCGAATTCACGCTTAAAGCACTAGAAATGTTACTGTATACGTACCTATTGTGGGTGAACTCGAATTAATGAGTCGAATGTAATAAATTTTGCAACCAGAAAATTAGGAATTGAGTTTACAAATACCGTAGTTGTTGGTTGGTGTTTAAGTGTTGGATCTGAAGAGCGAGACACCAAGGATCAAGAGGGAGAATCAGAGTTGCAATAAAAGTCAGAGAGACGTTGTATTTCTTCCTCCTGTGTTTTTCCCCACTCACTGAATTGGTGCGAGGAGTTGAAACTACTTTCAAAGCTGGAATTTAATCCTGGTTTTTTAAAACATCGATACGATTTTAAACCTTTTCAGACACTATATAAACAAAGAGTTTATTTTTACAAATCTAAATGCGAGTGTTTATTTTGCAAACATTTTTTCAGACTAGTTGGTTTTGTTTTCAGTTGCCATTGATCCTGTTTTAATGGAAATAAACAAATAGATGTTGTTGTAGTAGAAGATTCTCATGCGAGATCACAGTACCAGAAAACAGCGAAGTCACTTTAGACCGCATTTTCAGTTTAAAAAAAAAAAGGAAAATTTGCCGCAAAGTTTTAGGTAAAAAATAGGCTATTTTTTATCTAAAAATTTTAAATAACAAATAATTATAACAAAAAACGTCTGAAAAATGAGTAAAACTTGTCTGATTTCACCCCGTTTTACTGTAGAACAAGAAGTAGTGACTTCTCCGTAATACATTAGTCGTATTGAGAGAAGTTGTGACGTCAAAAGTGACACAAGTCACTTCTATTTTGCAGAGTGAATGCAGCAATATTTTTTAAATTTCCAGCAGCTACTATGGCCATGTGGAACCTGTCACAAATTCTTAAAAATAACACAATCCATATTTAGACGTTGAGAGAATTTCAATATATTTTTCCCTTTCGAAAAAAAAAAATTTGGAAAATTTTGCCTAAAATATTTCAAATACTTCAGAAGGAAATTGCAGCAAAATTTTGAGTACAAAAAGAAAAAAATCGAAGGCAAAACAGGGATATTGGATGACATGGAAGAAATTCAGAATCTGAATTTTTTCTCTTTATGACCGTAAAGAAACGGTAACAGCGGGCAATACCATAGCCACGAGTTAAGTTTTGCTTATAATTTAAGCTGACATGTGCAAAAGTGGGGCCAAGCGACTTTATAATTAGGGCACATTTAATATCGGCTTTGCGGTTTCGACGCAACATTTAAGCCGCTTAGGCCTAGACACGCGCACAAAGTCAGCAGGCAAATGTATACTCAGACGCCTAATAATTCCTCGGTTAGCGACCGACGAGGAAAAACAAATTAAAGTACTTGTCATGTGAATCTGGCCTCGTGTAAGCGCCGGTGCGGTTTTGCCACGAATTACGTTCACGAGTCTGCTCTCCTCCCCCGTTTCGTCGGCCGTCGACGCGCAACTCGACAAGTTTGAGAAGACATATTAACCATGTTTGCAGATTAACTTGTCGTATGTGATCGATGACTAAAAGGCGAGGGACTGATCTTCCTTATCGGGCCTAATGCAAGATATACAGACATTTCTTCGATGAGACGCGAAAGAGCCATCCACAGAAAGATGAATGTCGGACGTGCTTGCGTTGAATGCAGATTGCTTCTTCCTTTTTAACACCACTGCCGATATCTTAAAGTAGAGTTTATGGCTTTTTTTTCTTTTGCTTCTCACATTTTACATTTTCTCTTGCAATCTGTATTGCTTAAATAAAGTATTTCTTTACAATAAAAAAAAGTAAAAAAAAAAAAGAAGATATAACACCTCGAAAAGCCATTTAAACCTACGCCCCGGGGCCCCGGCCCCAACCAATAGTTTTGGGTAATAAATCTATTTGAAAATATGATTGTTTTTAAAGCATACTTCATTCGGGCCCGGTCAATAAATTTTATATTCCGTCGCTACTGATCATAAATAAATAAATGTAGCAGAAAAGTATATAATTCAGAGAGATTCCATGCAGTTGTTAACAAACAGATTTTAGGATTATGCGAATTGTAAATGGTGATAGTAGTTTTTTAGACTAGGGAATCCCTTTGTCACTGTCGAGTATTTTAGGGAGAGGATAGTTATTTAAGTAAATATTTTTTTCTTGTTATAAATCACTGAACTAAGTACAGAAATAGTCAAATCTACTGTATTTAGGTGGTTTTTATTTTAAATATAAATAAATATTTTGGACATTAGCAAATATTTGTTTTTTTTGTCCATAAACAAATATTTCAGGGTTTCTGGGCTTCCAATATCTAATTTTAATTAAATTTCCGTGAATAAAAGCAGTGACTGATGGAAATACATGTGCAAGATCAAAAATATTTTAGCAGGAGATAAAAATGAATCATTAGACTAATTAAACCAGCAAAAGTTGCGTCGTTCACTTTTGCCCCGATCACAACTAGTGGCTCCGAACGTAATTTTTCACGGCATAAATCTTTACTAATGTCTAATATTACTCGTAAAAATTAAAAAATGTACGTTATAAGCCATTGTAATCAAATTATTTGAAATTGGATGACGTAAATTTAAAAAATATAAATATTTTACTGTTTTTGGTAAATATAATACTATTTTTTCTTAAATATGCATTTAAATATTTTGACTGTTTTTATAATTATTTTAACAACGATTCCGCAATTCAGTCCATTTTTCTCAGTGTGTAATAACAAACAAACATGAAATCACACACAGACTACTGAACCGCAAAAACATTGAAAACTCATTCAAATGTCAGACAAATCTGTTGATTTCAAACAAATATCAATCACACTCAAACACACATTTCTTGACATTTCAAAGAAAAAAATAATTTTTAACTTTAAAAAATTTATACGTATCGATATAAACTCTGTGATAATGCGATTTTCTGTGACCAAAAACTCCAAATCGAATTTGTTTCATCTCTTCAATCAAAAAGTTACATGGAATTTACATATTTTCTCGTCTCCACTCGACTGCTACATCTGTACATAAAAAAAATCGATGAGACTTAACGGGCAGCTCGTATACGACATATAAGGAATTAAATTATACCCTCTAACGAAGTAACGGTTCTTTTAAGACGTGATGGAAACACTCCCCACGAAAAAATAAGGGTTCATCATCATAAATGTAGTCTATAAAAGGATGGGCCCACAATCTTTAAAATGGATTCAATCCGTCACGTAATGACATTTGCTGTGGGTTTATGTCATTACCCGAGATAATCCTCTCATTCTCCAACTTTTTTCCTATGTGACCTTATTGCAGATGAGAGAGAAAAATGTGAGGAAATTACCTGATGATTAAAGAGTTGTCGCAATTGCCTTTAATTCCCACAAAGTGGTTTTTGTGTTGAATTCATCCGGTGTGGTGATTTATGGGGGAATTATAAGATTGCATGAAGTTTAGTTAATTGGTATCATTTAAATGTCGTAGGTAAGGGGAAATGGTGGTAAATTTGTGGTAAAATGCTTTATTTTTATTTTTTTTATTTATAGAAAAATTAAATACATTCAAAGTTCTAGAAAGTACTGACTTTAGTTGCATTGTAATTCTGCTACTCCGTGCCAATAAATTGG